>JACCGJ010010572.1:32748-50343 GCA_013407085.1 Atriophallophorus winterbourni | reverse complement strand
TATCCCTATCCCTTACACAACACATTCGGAGTCTGGCTGTTTGCCGTCTTCAGGCGGAGACAGTAAGATCTACCTATACTCACGCAATAAATGTGAAAAAATATTCATCTCTAGGTCAGCATATTCAGTTTTATAGCATAATCGGTAATTCTTCCCAATTTAAATTTCAGATTTTTGCACTAAAAGTTATGACAAGACTTGGAGATGCGAGTATTGTATGGGTGAGTCTCATCATTCAGCTCGAAACTATACGACGCTTAATTTGGGAAGTTTCCTTGCATGTTGTCCGTTTATACTCGACTTAATTAAGTTATAATGTATTGCCAAATACAGGTCAATATTGTAATTCCTTTAAAAGGATTGTACTGGTATGACCTTCGAACAGTACAGGATGTCTGCTCGACTACGTAGTCAAACACAAATAAGCACAATAAACATTACATGAAGTTTGCATCGTTACGGGGTGTCAATGGTGTATATACGATTCCGAGTAGACCGTTCATCAATAAATTTGATCACTTTGCAAAATCTCACAACTCGATGATCTTTTAAATCCTCCGACCTTGAAAGTTCACACCGCATACGTATATATGTATCATTATTATGACATAAGGTTAGATCGAACGAGGTTAAAATGTGATACAAGGGAATATGACTTTCAAGCTTTTGAACCCACCTACAAGATACTCGATGCAACGAGTAAACACGTCGCCCCCATTTTCCAATTCAAATGTTTGTTGAGTGGCGATTCCCCGCTGAGAACAATCACTTGTCACTTTACCACCAGCGATTCCGGGTACGAGTACTCGAACAACAAATCGATAAACTTGCTGTGTTTCTGGCGGGGTTGTGAGAGTTGCCAGGTGGTTTGGTGAAAGGCTTCACTAGGTTTGATCACTTTGACGGACCCTATAATCGAAGGTTTATCTTTGATATGTCCTTGTAATGGGAATTTTGGGTGGACTGTCAATCAATCTGTTCATATAAATCTATTGATTTAACTGTTCCCTACTCCAGAGATGAAAGCTCTTGACATTGACCCCGCGAGCTGGGAAGAATTTGCTCTTGACCTCTCACTTTGGCGGCATTGTGTGAAGCGTCGACTGCAAGCTGGGGAGGAGCACATACAGCTCTTGGACGCTGAACGTATATCACGCCGCCGCCCTACAACCGAGTTCTGCCCATCGTTGCAAGCGCTGCGGGAGAGATTGTTACTTTCGAATCGGACTGCTTAGTCATTCAAAAAGCTATGGGACATGAAAATTCATGCGATTGTGATGTACATCCATGGTCCACATCGACCGACGGAGATCAACAACAACAACAACAACAACAACAACTCCAGCTCCATGCAGGAGGGTGTGGATTATGCAAGCAATCTAATATGCATCTAACAGGAAACTTCGGAGTGCGCTCTACGCTCCAAATTGTGTGCACGTGATTAGATGGGATTGACTGCGGTAGTCAGATTGATGAGTCATTTTGATTTTCAAGTTTTGTTGACATTGTTGTTGGTCGTTTTCGGCGGGGGTCAATCAAAAATGTACATCACAATCATAATCTTCAAACGTTCCTACAGCAATGTATTTTTAAATAAATGATCTATTTAATGAGTGCGCGGATGTTGTTGGCCTCCTTCGGTCGATGTCGACCATGCATGTACATCACAATCGCATGAATTTTCATGTTCTACAGCTTCTGGAACGACTAAACAGTTCGATTCGTGAGGAACAGTGCTTGCAGCGATAGTCAGAACTTGATTGTGGGGTGTCAGTTGCACGCCGATCTGCGTTCAGCAGCCAAGAGCTGTATCTGCTCCTCCCCAGCTTGCAGACAACGCTTCACACGATGCCTCCAATGTGAGCGGTCATGAGCAGATGTAGAATAAAATAATATATAACCATCATTGCCTGAACCACATCAGTCATTGGAAAATTTAATAAAATCAGGTGAAATGATAGTTCGGTGAAAATCATTCTCTGTAAATTATCTTCACAAAGAATACAATTTTGTACGATCAATTCCGAGAATTAGCTCATGTATTCGTTTTTGTTTTATAACAACAACTCTTCCTTCTTTTCAGATTTCTGCGACTCAATCTTTCCTTCTGATTGTGTATCGCCTTCTCGTTCTGAGTAAGTCATTCTCTCTGCATTCAACATCGACATAGTAAATGTTTCTTGCTCGTATATTTAGTTGGCAATATACTACAATATAATTCAATCTCATCAAAGTAGATAGAAATAAAAGGAAAGTTTTGCTATGCTCCAATGAATCATAAAATTCATACAAATATATACGATATTCTAGTAAATAAACAACATATTTTATTCCAGGATATTCGCTCAAGAATTCGAAGCAAAATATGGGAAATGATTGCTGATACAAAAAACATTTAGGCAACCTTTGGGCATATAACCCTATTGTGTACGCGTCGTTATCAATAAAATTATTTTATGGTTCTCTTTGCTGACTTATTGCTTCAAGATTTGAGATTCCAGATTCATGGCTGAAAAAGCTATTAACTTTACAATGACAATATATATATATATATATATATATATATATATGTGTGTGTAAATAAAATCAAAATCACTGGACGAACAGATAGTTCCTTAAATAGTTTGGTGGGCAAAATTCAGATACTAATCATGTAAATCTGACACTTTTCTATTATTACTATAGTCTAACTGTTTGCGCTTACCAACTCGCCTTGCGTAGAATTCTTAAACAAGGCAGCAGGCATTGTGCAAGCATATTCTCGCATCGGTGTCTCTAAGTTATTAATCATGAGAGGAAAACACTCATTCATTCATTCATGAATGCATTCAGTCCTCACTCGCTTTCCGGTTTTCACATTAGTCCTAATACAACTTCACGCCGTGGTTCCGGTCTGTCTTGGTGGCATGTAGTTCGCGTTTCCAAAGTTCTCGCGCCAAGTTTCCTTGAGGCCTTTCTTCTTGCCATTGCTTGGCTTTTCCCGTTACCTTTTTCGTTCCGCGTACCCCTTGTCTGGTGTTCAGCCCTGGTCGCTGCCACACAGTACTGCTACATCGTATGCGCACTGATCCATCCTGCAGCCATGACCGAACCACGGATTAGTGTGTCATCGTTTCCGTAGCAATGTAGGTTTTACGGGATAGGGTTGGTAGCCCTAAGCCCAACCCTCCTCCTTTCTCAGACGGGCTTGGGACCGTCTTTGGCGGAGTTATGAGAGGAAAACACCCCGGGAAAAAATGTCAAATTATCTGCCGTAACGTACCAAGCAGCCGCTTTTGTAAACGGCTTCGCTTTGTAGATCATTTTTCAAACTACCTGCAAATCCAGACAACCCGATACTTTCCTTTCAAGGTGTACTCCAGGATTATGTCACCGAGCTTGTATGGATAATGAAAGCCAAGATCACACCAATCTGAATGATCTAAGATTTTGGCTTATTCCATGGCAGTTTATTTTCGGATGACCAGTTGTACAAAGAATTTTAAACGTTTTGCAGCAAAATACAATCATTCGCATTAGTGATTCGCCTCCATACTTTTTATCGTCACCAAACAGAACCATCTTACGATCATTCGGTATTGGCAAATAGTTCATATATCCTAGGAACAGTATTGGTCCAAGCACTGGAACACCACTAGTAACATGGATTTTTATCGATAATAGACAGTCCACACGAACTCGAATATGTCTGTTGCTGAGGTAATCACTTATCAATTCCATGCGTTTCAATCAACCATTTGATGACAAAATAGCGGGATAGAAAGAAACAACAAGATGACAAATGTAATCTCTAAAGTCCATGATAATACGACTAACGCATTAAAGCATAAAATGTCCCCTGGTTTATCCACCCTGTGGATTTGAGTCAATTCATC
This sequence comes from Atriophallophorus winterbourni, assembly GCA_013407085.1. Classification (NCBI taxonomy): domain Eukaryota; kingdom Metazoa; phylum Platyhelminthes; class Trematoda; order Plagiorchiida; family Microphallidae; genus Atriophallophorus; species Atriophallophorus winterbourni. The sequence goes on along the minus strand of JACCGJ010010572.1, from coordinate 46,468 downwards.
AAATCGATTAAATGACCCGTTTTCAGTATACTCACATAACAACCTATTCTGGATTCAGCTTTGTTGGAGCACGATTTAGATACAAACCATAGCGTCGATCTAGACGCGGTGGAAGTGTTAAGCCGGTTATTAAACCGTATGACGAAAGTCTACATGTGAAGGCGGTTGAAATTACTAAATCAGGTCAAAAAGTTGGATCTGCTAGAAATCAAAGACATTTGGAGGTCTGCAGTGATGTGAACTTGAAAAGTTTAAATAATTTTTTATCGAACTGTTAGTGATCCTGATCCTACTCTCCCTACCTGATGAGTGCAAACATCACGAAACCGGTCGTGGTGTGTGTGTGTGTGTGTGTGTGTGATGGAGATGCATGCAAATGAGCTTTTGTTAGTGTTTGTTTTCAATAAATAGCTTACCCTTGACCCAATTAATTATGTACTTTTACGCGTGTGGGCCACAGAGTCAACCGACCTTGACCGTGTTCATGTGAATTTGATTGATTTGCATTAGGGCCTAATGATTAGGCGAATCGACCACTGATCCTGGTCGACCTACTTGACTTGACGCCGCATTGGCTTAGAAAATGCGGTTTAGCGGCGGTAAGGTCAGAGAGGAAGATGTGGGTTGACGGTTACCCAAACATGTTCTCTGTCCCGACGATCCCCTAGGTTTGATGAAAAATTACTGTCAGAAGTGAAAGGTTACCCGAAACATGTTCTTACCGATTGCATTCAAATCTGTTTGCATTATGATTACAAGATCGGCCCCAAACATTTCTCGATCAATTGCAATGCCTCTAGGATTGCAGTCATCAGGCTGATCGCGTATGCATTGAAACAGTGCTCACAGCCTTCTCACAAAGTTGGATTGTTCAATTTTAAGTGTCTTGAGCACTCAGCATAAAATCACTTTGTGACTCTGTATTTAAACATTGTGGTTCTTTGTAAGAACCCCATTAAAAGATGGCAATCAATAAAAAATCGTTTGTGCGCATAGAACATTTCAAACATTTTTCTGTTATTTTCAAAATTCCCAAGAATTAGTTCCATAAAAAATTCCCATTTCTATCAGAGAAAAGACGTCTTAAATCTGTCGAAGTAAATCAAGTTTTGGGTTGTCGAACGATCTTTGCTAATATTCAGTTATATGTTTAATCTATTAAGATGCGTGCGTTGCATCTGGATTTACAGAATAATGTTAAATAAACCGAGACACTTTGGAACTTCATGCAAAAATTAAACTCTGCTACACATAGCATTATGTGATTATGTGAGTTTCGTCTTTTTCTTGAAGGAATATTTACTATGCTATCTTAATTGTAATGCTGCGATTTTTCGAGGTAATTTCAAAGTATTACAAAGTTTTAATGTTTCAAATAGCAAATAATTTACAGTAACCATAGCTTAACAATATAGGAAATTCATAAAAACAAAACAAATGCTTTATCACTATAGAAAGTCAGCATGTGTATTAAATTGTGAGGTTGGAATTGGTTAACATATAATTGTCAAGTTCAGCCTTGAACATGTTCAGGCTTGAAGCACAAATGATATGTAGGGTCAGAGACTTCCATATCAAACAAACTCGGACATCAAATAAAAACCTTCGGCAATTTGATCTGCTACCACTTGCTTTTTGCCGATGAAACAGGTGTTCAAGTGGATGATCCACTGTATGCAGAATGTTGAACAGCAGAATCAAGTCACCCCTGAGAGGACGGTACGAAAAGTCAAAGAGGTTTAGAGTTGTAATCCTCTCCTCGTATGGCCTGTTATATAGCCTGGCCACCAGTTTTGTAGCGCGGTGTTAGCAAGGTCATGTCCTTTTGTAGCCATGAGTACCATGCTTGAACAGCGTACTACATTGTTGGTCTGATATAGGTGTTGATTATCCGTTGGTGTGTCTGCATTGTGAAACTACCGAAGATCCTTCTGAGCACTGCTAAGCTCTGGCAGTACTTCATGTATACGACATAACACTGCCGTGAAGACTACAAGTTACTGCTAATCCACACACCCAGGTCTTTTTCTTCCGTAACCCATGAAAATTGCTGAGCAACCCTAAACATTATGTGAATTCGAATGATTTACCGACGTTGAACATTTAACATTTTCGGATGTTGAATGGTAGGCAGTTTCGCAAGGACCACGTGTGAAGTGCTTCGAGATCTTTTTGGAGAATGTGATAATCTTCTATGGTACGTCCGGACTGTGATGTCATCCGCAAATAAAATGATTTCGCTGTGTATGATTTCGGGAATATCGTTCGCGTATACGAGGAAGTGTATTGGCGCCAAGACTGAGCCTCGAGGTTCGCCACTTGTAACTTCTACTGAGGTGAATGATGTACAATCAACTCTACGATACACTACTGGAATCTTTGAATGCGACGGTTCTGTTCAATCCAGTGTTTTAGCTTCATCAATATGTATGTGGGCACATTGAATTGATCTTTATGCATAAAAATGGTTAACAATAATAAACCTTATTAAGTTTAAACCTTGTTTATCATTTCTTCAGTGTTTCAAGTCAAGCGAATATCGATATTTCAGTCATTATTCAGGAGCCAGAGTCCCGTTAGGCGGTCCGAAATTGTATTTAATTTCGTCCTACCAACTCCTGTCCAAACTTATCAGCTCAGTTGTTCCTTTTGTTCCAGTGGTGTCGTGAAGAGGAAGCACTTGCTGTATGGGCAAGAGCTAGTTCACCATATTGGACAGCCCTGATGTACATCGCAACACACTAATTGAGAGAACACTCCATTGCGCTTCTACGGATTATTATTATTTATTATTGTTACACAAGTCTTTACAGACGATGTGCCAACAAGTATACCGTGAAGAGGGTACATGATGAAATAAAAATGTAGGTTCCATGGTTCTTGTTGAAGCCGACATACTACCCGGTCGCCAACGCCGAAGTAGGGGGTTAGCTTAGGGGACCCCCTTTGACTCAAATGTCTACCCGCAAGGCAACGGTTATTTTCCTTCGCGAGAGCCGGTGACCATTTTGAATGTTCTTGCGCCTCTCTTGAAGTGCCTCGGCGATTGTTCGAGTACGCCTCTCTAGCCTTTGCACGACCAGGTGCAACCTGCAAGGCAGCAATGATTTTTCCTCAGGGTTCACTCCCGAAGGCTTTCCCGCAATCGGGTATGCCGCAAGGCAGCGGGGGTATGGAATAAGGGTTTTCCTTCCCTTAGATGGACTGGCCTCCCAGGCTGACGAGCTCCACATACTCGGAGCAAACTGGTTTTGAGGCGCCAGTCATCCACCTTCGCCCCTTCTCCTGTCAGTAGACGCAGTTCCGCCACGTGCAGGCCAGGAGCTGGGCTTTGGTTGTTAGAGGCTGTTCGAGACGCACGCCATATGGGAGCATTTTATAGACAGTGGGAGCTCATCCTCACCGCCGCCCACGGCTGTGACAACCTTGGATAATAACACAGGAAGCAGCACATACCGGTTAAAACTATGGCTCGACAGGCGTAGAGTTCAGCGCCCGAAGCTGCTTCCGACGGTGGGAGAGTTTCAGGTTTCATTTGACGGCCCGCCCGTCTTCAGCTGGGCAGCCCCAATGAATAAGGTGTTGTCTCGCCACGGTCTGCTATCATCATTGGGTGCATGGGTATTAGAATAAACCAATAATCTGGAAAAGTTTGACCTTCGCAATATCATTAAAATTAAATCAAGTGAACCTTATTTCGCCGAATCTACACACAAGGAAACATGAATCTTCTCAGCACGACAAACCACGATCGCCGAAACTGGCGTGTACACTTGAGAAAGTTAGAACTGATTTCGCCAATTGCATACTCGATACAATTTAGTCGGTATATACCCTAATATTAACTCCGCCAAGAACGGTCCCAAGCCCGTCTGAGAAAGGAGGAGGGTTGGGCTTAGGGCTAGCAACCCCATCCCGTAAAACCTACATTGCTACGGAAACGATGACAACAGATCCGTGGTTCGGTCATGTCTGCAGGATGGATCCCAGTTCGCATACGAAGGTAGACATGCACTGGCATCCGCAAGGTAAACGAAAAAGGGGACGGCCTAAGGAAACTTGGCGCAGAACTTTGGAACGCGAACTACATGCACAAGGATTCACGGTGCAGACGGCAACGGAAGCAGCGACAGGCCGGAACTACTGGCGTGGAGTTGTCTTCGCCTCATGTGCCACCCGACACGGGGAGGACTGAATGAAATGAATGAATACCCTAATATTTCTTCGTACAATATAAAAAGGCACATCGGCGGATCGTGGTAGCCAGATATTCCATAGACTCGTGCTCTTTCAAATTGCTTAGAGCACAGCATAAGCTCTCGAAATGGTTCATTTTATCAGATCCCAGCAGTTTTTAACTCCACAAGCCTGGATCCAAAAGGTTCGCTTACACAGCCGGAAAAATTTGCTAGGTATTTAGATTCACAGTAGTTTCAAGAACGGAATGTAATTTTTGAAGATGTTTACAAATGTCACATCTCGTCTGTTAGGTATGCTTCAGTGGAGCTTGCAGTTAATATTGGGGTTCGGTTACTCTGATGGTAAGCACCTCTATACACTCAGTTGTAGATACGTTGATTACTAAAGGTATTTTGCTTTTATATCACCGAGCCGATCGTTTTCAAAATCTGTAATTCGCTTAGTGTGTCACACGACTGAGTCTGAGGACTCATTAAATAAATAAAATGCGAGATCACGTTCTAATTCACATGTCCTACACATAAAACAAAACCGTTACGAGTGATTTTATTCTGTGCATCTGGGGTTTGTTTGGAATTCCCTACCTGTCAGTTCAATGAATACCATGGTTCTTTGTAAGATTCCTGTTCAACAGTGACATCAAGTATAACATTTTTACCACTTCCTCACTGTTCCAAGGCTCGCAGAACCTGATCTCCCTTTCTTCTTTTGATGATGAAAAACAAAGAGAAACCAGTTGTGGTGTGTGAGTGAGGGAATAGGAGCACCTCTGCATATAGGCCGGCTATTTGACTTTTACATAAATCGAAACCCACATAGTATTTATTATTATACATAAAGTACTATATTTCAGAGTGATAATCATCAAATTTTATGTCGAGCTGTTATTCAAACCGTCTGGTTCTAAAATGTCTTTGACTTGATTATTCAGCCTGACTTAGGAAAATCAATGCAATTTCCACTCGCTGTCAGCAGCGATGAACGCAACTTGGGTTTCCTCAGAAGTGATTTTGGTTCGTTCGACGGTAATATAATATGCAATTTGTTTTCAACCTGCATCCGCCATCATATCGAATATGCTATAACTTTATTTGATCATTGGCTAAAAAAGATATTCAGATATTGAAAACTCCACAGCGCAAAGACCTGTCACGGATGCGCGGAGGTTTATCGTAAAAACGGCGTCTGTATCGATGGGTTTACAATAGACTACAGTTTTTATCTTTCCATCTTTTTTCTACGCCAAGCAATGGTAACTGCCGAAAATGCCACTTAGTGGTTAATTTTATCCTGGGGTTTAATTAATTCAAGTAAATTAAGGAGTGTTCTATATGTTTCCGAATTATGATGACAAACGTGTCATCGACATAGCACCACCATAACTTTGGCCTAAGCCCCTCGTTTTTAAGGACCTTGTTTTTAAGGTGCTCTATATACATATCAGCAAGAACTGTAGATATCTGTGAACCCAATGTTAACCATTCCTTTTGTGTAGATAATTGTCCATTAAATACAAAGTTGTTCACGTTTAAGCAAATTGACACTCAAATTTGTACGAACCGATAAACTGGCATCTGATTTCAGCGCCCTTCTAACTATTTTCAATGCACTTGACTTATTCAGATTGGTAAACAAAGCACTCATATCAATGCTGACCATTATTTCATCGTCATCAGTTCTGACTGACTTTAGGCGTGCTGCAAAGTAATATGCGTTCTTGAAGAACGAGGCTATAATACCAACCAATGGTTTTAAAAAATTAGGCTAAATTTCTTGCTAACTCGTGTGCCGATGATCCGATCCCATAGACGATAGGTCGTACTCCGCCCTCACTCATATTTATCTACGCTCTGTCTTAAATTCATAATGAGCGCATTCGAGCACGGCCAATATATATATCATCATACGATGATTTTACTATTGTCTTATAAATATAAACCATGTTCTCGGCAAATACAAATCGGACATTAGTAAATTGACTTCACTTGAAAAATTTCATTCCAGGTTTGTTCTGTTTATTATTTTTCGGTTAAGATTAACGCATCAATTGATAGATTGCAGCAATTTAATAACTCTATCACATACTAACAAGAATAAACGGATACAAATAATCACCCTTTATAAACACAATAGCAAAGAAGAATGAATGTGCTGGAAACATCCATTCACCCTTACACACCACTACCCGTTTGTGCCTCTTTGCGTCATCGATTGGAGACAGTAAATTTAGGTTTAGTGAGCCTTGTAACAGTGGAAAGGTGGTACACAAAGCAAAAACTCGAAGCCACTGTTTATCAGTGTTCTCACCAAGAACCAACATTTTCAAATACAGAATCACAAAATGATTCAGGGTCAAACAATCAGAGCGGTTGTAATCGGACAATATATGTTGCTGCTCACATTAACTACACACAAACAACCATACGGGCTTCTTTCTGGTTTTCTTCATTTGGTGGAGACAGTAAGATCAGGCTTACCAAAACTTGTTAAAATGAGAAAGTGAACAATATTTTGCACCGAATGTTTCTGTTTCAGACATAAATGTATGAGACCATAGAATAAATTTAGTCTTGAAACATGGTAAACAGATGGCTGATGATGTCAACTTTCGGATATTTTATTTGGACAGCTTTCCACACTGACCATGTTCATGAAAATGTTTAAATCCCAGAATTCTATTTGGGTTCGTCATCGGCCTATTGATGCAATCAGCTCTTGTGTTGTGCGGTACAATGACGAAAGATTCATCCGAATTCTTTCATAAATGAATCGTTTTTACCGTGTTCATATTCTACAAAAATACGACTGCGAAAGATACTTATCGGTTAACAAATTACAAGATGCTGACTTTGGCATGTTTAACAAGAAGGGTCGGTTAAAAAATATTTGATTTATAATAATTTATGTGGGCATGAATTTCTGATGCGTATACTCAATGGCTGGTTCCTTTCTGCTTCCACTCCTCGGATAGAGAAATTACGACCCGAGTTCGAATGAATGGAAACAAATGAGAAATCGTGACCACAGTTCGATTATTTTAATTGAATTTTCAGCTACTAATGAGTAAGCCATAATAAATTAAATAACGCATTAAGTCAATTTTTCTGTGTTCGAAATTCATTAACGAAAAGTGTTGCTCAGATTCTCAGTAATTAACTTTTACATTCATTTTTTCGCTATTCACCATTATCAAGTATGAACATTGAATAATGAAACAGTGTATACGTTACGCTTGAGTAAGCATTGCACAAGGATTGATATTTCGTATTCATATAGAAAATCTTTGGTTCATTTAAAAGTTTGGACATTTTAATGTCACGATACAGAGTTAATTTATTCAACGCGTTTCAAAACAAACATGTGACGGACATCTTGATTATCATCTACAAAAATCATCAAAGTAATTCCCGAAGTAATCTTTGAATCCGAATTTTGTACTTATTATTGCGCCATTGATTTGTAAGTTCGTTGCTTATTCTATATATCAAGCAACAATTTTTCGTTTAATGAAAAGACTATTCCTCCTTATTTCATCATATTAAATTTGAAAGGATTCAAAGTGATTCAACAAAGTTGTAATAGTCCTACAGTAAAAAGCAGTCAGCTTACAATAACCATAGGGATGGCGTTATGGTCATGGGGTTTAAACCCAGTCTACATGAGCGGGGGCTCATGTGATTGAACAGGTTGGTCGTACCAACATTACCCAACAGTGGCATACAAGCGCAACTTGTTTACAACTCTTAACTATCTTTTCAAATTTCGCATTTGTGATCATTTGAACAATGAATTAGAGTAAGAAATTGTCAGTTTCTAGAAATAAAATGTTTGGCGTTACGAATTATATTATGGCTTGAAAGAATATTTACATCTGTCAGCATTGATGTTTAATGGATTATTAAGTTTGTAAATATTATACATGTTAATTAAAATCCATACATCAGAAAATAAATAATAAATCATCAAAGAATCCTGCTGACGTCAATTTCGTTGTGACTTAACAAACCCTAAACCTGCGATAGAGAATTTTTTCAGAACCTACAGCTGGTTGCCACTAATTATGTTTGTTGCAATGATCTGCAAACAAAAATGGAAATAAAAATTAACGGAATCAATTTCACGTTTACGTATAACATGTCATGTAATGATGTAGTTCACGAATATGAGAATACAATGACTTTTTGTAAGCAACATTTAACATTTGTTGTTGGCCTCCTTCGGTCAATGTATTCCATGGATGCACATCACAAGTACATGAAGGTTTTATGCTACGCAGCTTTTAGAATAACTAACCAGTCCCATTCGGGAGTGAAAATCTCTCCCACAGCGCTAACAGCAATCGCTCGGCGTCAGTTGCAAGCCGACGGCATGATCTGCGTTCAGCAGCAAAGAGCAGTTCTGTTGGGCGACCACAATAGATGTTGCTGGCTCCTTCTGAAATGGTCTGGCAAAACTAAGCTACTCAAATGTGCCAACCTGGAGAATAGTTCATAACCGTTTAATTGCCATCGGTCTACCGATGGACGGTAGCCCAGGTCGTTAAGGCGTGGGACTACAACTGTGATGGTCGGGGGTTCAAATCACACCAGAAGCGAAAGGATATGCACTGCTGCGGAGCATTAAATAAGAGCGAAACTCGAGTCCAGTGCTTCAATTATGGACCGTTGTGAGCAACTTTGTGAATCGTTCGATGGGTTTGGCACGGATGAGTATTCATAAATAGCGAAGAGCTGTATTTTAAATAACGCTTTACACACAGTCTCCAAATGGAAATATGATTATCCATATGTAATTTAAAAAATATAGCTGAGACAATATAAAGTACACCACATCTTTCACTTAGAATGTCTCGTTTTAATTCTTTCGCCAATTCCTAAAATAAATATTCTTCTGGCAAGTAACGAACAAGGGATTATTCAACACCACTTAATCCGTTCCACCCAATAAAATCCATTGCAATTGTTATAAATATATCAAACGAGGCATCGGCATTACACGGCTTAGAAACCTTTCAACATTGCCTGACAGTTATACACGCAAATTGGTGTAGCAATGTAACAAATTGTCACAGTCGTAGTAACGTTTGAAATTCGCGGTAATTGATTTGGCGCGACATTTGAAACGCGCGCGATGAATCACAAATCATCTCGTACGATTTGCCCATTTGTCATTCGGCATTTTGAGAGATTTCAACATGCATATGTGTTGTGTCTCTTATATAATTTGTTCAAATAAAATTTCTAGGAAAATGAAACATAAACGTTATTGCGTCATTGCAAATTTAAAATCATTTGCAAAAGACGATTTATGAAAATATACCAAGCTATCGAAACACCTAGTTGTTCTTTTATTACAGAAAATTTATTTTAGTATTTTGAACTTATTTTGTAAAATTATAAGCTGCAATCTAATCAACTTATAAAAAATAAACAAGGTTCATTTTCAAAATGTTGGATAAGGCTGGTACGACAAACCCGTTCCATCACATGTGTCCAAGGAAATGTAGATGCGAGTAACCCATGAGCACGAACAAAAATGCTCATTTGCGTGCATTTCCATCACATGATCATGGGTTTCAACCCAGATACATGTGTTTAAGCACACGTGATTGACCTGTGTGATCTTGCTAACCTAATCCAACGGTGCCATACAAGCGCAACATTTGTTTCACCCTTCTACGGTTACAACCAATGCTGTCCCTACCTGATGAGTACAAACAGCACGAAGCTTGTCTTGGGGTTATTGAAAAGCTTTCTCCAATATAACCATAATTTATAATGATTATTGCATGCTATGGAATAGTTTCAGTGCAAGTTTGTTAACAGTTCATACCACGCACAGAGGCCTACACAAAAACCGAATTATTTCAATTCTACTTGTATAAACTAAAGCAGCTTTTCCATAGAAACAGTTATATCGCTAACATGGCTGTAACTGGTTAAAGTTCATTGTGATGATGATTTTGACGTATTTTGGGATTATTAATAGAATTTTCGAACGATGGAAATTTCAACAGATTGTTGAAAACCAGTTTATCTCACTGATTTCTTTTCGAAAGATCAAAATATTGGCACAATTTTAATACCAAGACTTGACTGAAATTCAATTATACATGTGATGTCCAACACAGATAAAATATCAATGAATTTTGAATCTGGAACGGCATACGACCAAATATGAATAGAATTCATAAACGACCTTGTCTTGTGGTGAAAAAATGAAACCTTCAAGAGACAATCCAAAATGGCGATCATCAAAGAGCTGTCAGGAGAGTGGAAATACATGTGTGAGAATACCGTCAGTAACAAATGATAAGCACGAATTGCACCTTATACGACCAGAAAGCTTGCGCTTTGCTGGAAAGCGCTGAGAAAAGACATTTCCATGCATGCATTTTCATGTAGACTGAGTTTGAACCCATGACCATGAACAAAAAAGCTCATTTGCATTAATTTCCATCGCACATAGCCCACGACCGGTTTCGTGCATTTGGCACTCATCAGGTAGGGACAGTAAGATCAGTATCCGCATGCGCTTAAAACAGAGGAAGAATGATAAACAAGTTGCGCTTGTATGCCACAATTAGATAACGTTGGAGCGACCAAACTTTTCAATAATATGTGCTCAATATCATTGAAATAGGGCTTGAACCTATTATCATGAATAAAAATGCTTATGTGCATGCATTTCCATCACACACACATCTCACAGCTGGTTTCGTGCTGTTCGTACCGTCCCAGGGTCAGGATCCGTATGTCTTGAACAGGTTAGCTTTAACAAACTTATAAAACATTTGTTTGCAAGCTTAACTTTTGACAAACAACGTTCTCAAAACACTAGCTGATTACTTTGATCTTTGTACTAAGTTACTTTATTGTCTGGAATTCGAATTGCACAAACGGTTTGGACTTTCCTTTGATCCGAAACCATGGTCTAATCGCATTGAAACTTAAAGCGGAGAGGTTTTAAAAGGCGCTGCTTTAACCCTTTTAACCCTTTAACCCTTTTTCTTTTCAGATTTTAACCCATAAAAATTAAACAAGAAGTCGATTGCTCAGTAGCTCCCGTCGGTACCTTCAGTGACCATCAGCATGCACTTGTCAGGCGGCGTCTGGTATCTGATCCTCGCAGGACTCTTTTTACAGCCAGACAAGTGTCAAAATCGAAGCTGGTAAGTAACGTGTTTGTTCTTCCTACTTTATAATGTGTCTATATTTACTTACACTCATTTATTGCATTTCATATATTGCCAATTTGTTCATAATACAGTTGTTCTTGATTAGATACATTCCTTTATATAAAATAATGCACTTTTAATTTTTAACGATGTATATATTGGAAGGCCCTGCAGTTACCGCCAGTATTTTGTATGCTGAAATATTTAACACCAGAGTTGCTTATATTTATTGTGGATTTTATTTTAGACTTTGTCTTGTAAACATATAGAAGCCAATTATGTGTTATTGTATGATTTTCAAATATAATTTTGCATATCAAATTATATTTATATCATTTTCTTGCCACTCATATGTTGCAGTTCGATTGCAGCAGAGATTATTTAGTCGAAATTTATTATAATAAGCATAGTGTATTTGCTATTCCTGCTAAGCAGATATAATACACTCAGATTAAACCTATAACCGTTTGTGTTGCAAAGAATAAATATATGGTATTATATTGTAAATATGTTTGATACTACCAGTCTGTGAAGAATGGATGCCAAAGATGTGTTATCGTTTGGTAGTATTTGGTAGAATATTTTATAAAGTATATAAATATGTTCATGTCTTATTATTTCATTATATGATCACATTATTTTATAATTATGGAACAAATTTGAAAATTGCATAAAACAATTCTGAAATGAGTTATACTTACAATTTTTTCAAAATATTAATAATATTAAAAGAAATAATTTCATTGTGTTTTATGAAGATTTAGGTAAAATTACGTTCCGAAATAATGACGATAACTCCAGTTACCATCTCAAAATATCATGGAAAATATATAAATAAAACATAAAAATTGTTCATGTGTTTTACTTACGCCATAATTAGGCAGAATAATACAAAAGTATCATAAAAAAACGTATATCCATGTACCGTAGACAAAGGGTTAAATCATTAAAATAATCCAAAAAGCTATTTGGTTGAAAATCAGACACGGCTCTTAACTCTCTGAAAAACAGTCGAAACGCAAACTGTTTTAAAATTACAACAAGTTTTAAATACTTATCGATTGGCATAATTCAAAAACTTATCCCCGTGCGTTTTATGAGAACAGGGTTCACTCTCAAGTTATGGATTCCTCGAAAATTTGTGGGAAAATATTATTATTTCACGGAATTTTGGCACTATGCCATTTTTAATGATTTTTTTAATCACCACACTCGAGAAATTCCTGACTAAATCACATCACAACATTTCTGCCAAGTTGATCCAAAGATGCTTTTCGGCTATAATTCTAAACAGAACAAATAATTTGCGTTGAATAATATCACTGCAATTAATCTTATGTAACATTCAAGTTTGGCAGAAGAATACAAATTAGATAAAAAATGACGGCAGATTTATCATTATCACTGAAGTATTTGCAACGCCATTTTTGCGATGGAAAATTCTGGTAATTTTATATATTATTTTATATCATTCAAATAGTTGACCTCCTGAAGTCGATTTTGACAATGAATGTGAATCACAAACGCATGATTTTGTTTTCATGTTTCACAGATTTTATGGTTATGGTTAATTAGTCCGATTCCGGAGGAACAATCTCTCACGTAGCGCTTGAAACGATACGCAAAACTCGATTGTAGGGCGTCAGTTGCACGCTGGCGGCATGATCTGCGTTAAGCAGTTAAGAGCTTTATCTGGTCCTCCTCAGCTTGCAGACGACGCATTACACAATGCCTTTAATGTGAGAAGTCGAGAGCAAGTTCTTCCTAGCACGCGGGGTCAATGGCAAGAACTTTCATATCTCTTCTGCAAACGACTTTGTACCGTAAGTGCGGTCTTCTCAATGGTCGATTTCTTGATTTTAACTCACCGTAGAGTAGATCATTCGGAATACGACAATTATTCATTTCTGTAGATGCGGCCAAGCCATCGCAGGTTACGCTGTCTTTTGAAAGCACTTCAGCATTAGTCACTCTGTCCATCCACGATATGTTCAAGATACGACGGATGCTTCGTAGATGGAAAGCATTCAGCTTTAATTCGTGTCTTGCGTGGGTGGTCCAAGTTTCACTGCCCGTACAGTACGCATGCAGTGTGTACCATCATCTTTGTATTTACAGTCAACTTGCGGTTACCCCAAACAAGTGAATTCAATCGCGACAAAATGACAGCTGCTCTGCCAATCCGCTTATCAATCTCCGTGTCCAGCTAGAGGTTGTCCGTAATGGTTGAACCAAGGTATGTGAAATGATGATGTGTGACGTAACCTGTGATGCAACCTGACAGTTTCCAACAGTGATGATCGGAGGCGATACAGTCCCTTGACCAAGGACTTTGGTCTTGCT
>JACCGJ010010572.1:14357-32728 GCA_013407085.1 Atriophallophorus winterbourni | reverse complement strand
GAAAATTGACTAAACTTTCTTGTTATAATCTTTAAATAGCTCGATATCATAAACAATCTTAAAAATATCGTAAGAACCACTTCCAAGTTGAACTTCAACAATTCGTTGACTACCGCACTGTAATAATGCTACTGATATTTAAATAAAAGGATTTTAGCCTTCAATCCCGCTTCGAAAAATTACTGAACCCAACAGTTTGGACGCCTGTAATACTTGTCAACCATTTACAGTCTCTTTGAATTACAACTGAGCTGATTCGGAAGAAGAATATACAACTAATATAAAATCAGTAAGACATAAATAGGCTCATAAACACAATCGAACTTTAATTTATCCTGTTCGTTCGGAGAATTGTAGTATATATTCAGTTGATGAGAAATGTTTTATCATATAACGGAAGTTGAACTTGAAGGCGAGTATATCATTATTGGCGGCTAAATTGAGCGCTGATATTCTTCTCTTCATCGTTATGTGCTATTTCTCGTGCGGAAGTTAATCCTTTTGGTCGATATGGAGAATTCAGATACCTCAATGGAAAATAATTTATATGGTGATAATGCTCAAACTTTACTGGTTGGTGATGTTCCAGAAATTGAAACCTTGTCGATCTCACGCGACGAGGATGAACAATCCGAAGAAATATTATCCAATGTCGAATTTCCTAACTATACTCATTATGCGCAAAATAGTCCTATTAAAAATGAAAATAATCTAAATGTTCGACAAAAAATTCTTCAACAATTGAAGCCTTCTGCTATCCATTTCGGATCGGCAGATAACCCGAAAAAATCAGTTCAAGTTCAACCGGCTGATGGTAAAAAATACAGGGTCAATTCCCGTTCAAGTATTAAACGTCAAAAACCACCTGTAAGCTTTTTTTAATTTGTACGTTGCATACATTTAAGCTCACACATGTTCGTATTAATGGTAAATATGCATCGATAATAATCTTATGCATATTTCCTTGTTGAATCACAAACTTTAGCCAGGAAAAGTGCCCACAGTCACAGGCATTATGTTAACTAATTTATTTTTCATTTCTTCTGGGCCTAAATTTTCAAACGAAGGGAAATGGAAACAGACTTCAGTATCTTTTTTCATGCAAGTCATTACTTGTGACAAATCAATATAACACAGTGCGACACTATATCACCCTCATAGAATGCATCCCTTGAATTAATTTTTCTTGTACTACACGAATGTGCAATAATGCCTAACCCGGGCAAAGTGCCGCATAATCATCGACTGCGCATGGACAATGATATTGTGAGCTACAAACGTAAAATTGGACTATTTTCACTGTTATTTATCTGAAATAAAGAAATATTCCGCTGTCTTTTTGTTTTTTACCCCCATCACCTAAGAAGAATCGCTTCCATTCGGGAGCAGTATCACGTTGCTCATTTAAATTTCGGTGAAAGGGCGTTATGACCAAGAGGCAACGGGCTTAAAGAAATGCTTATCCAGGTTCGTTTGCGATGGTTTGAACACATTTCAGCTTGGTATACCCTAGGTGATTCACATTGCATGCTATTGGGTGGGAGAAACGAATGGCTGTCGGTCCGTGACGTTACGCACTGGGATAATGAAGCTCACTAGCACTGGGCTCAGTGGGACGTTCGTTTGTCTGGGTGGTAGAAACCTCGCCCGATAGGGCTGCAAACCGGAGTCAGTAAAGCCAATGCAATTTACTGTCAATTTTTCATCCTATTTTACTTTATCTTATTAAAACAGGAACAAAAATACAGATTCGCTTGCAGTAATTTAAAAAGCGTACTGCTTGTTATACATATTTGCATATTTCACTTTCCTGCTTTTTTCGAGTTTATTCACCTGTTTTTTAATAATGTTGCATGTGGATTAGACGGTTTCATTGATGTCTCGAATCACGCCAGTTCGTGCTCGTCAATCGGAGTGCTAAGAGTTAGTTTCAGACATTTGCATGAAATTTCGTGGTGATAGTAAGAATTACTTGCTAATCAGATCCACAGCAGCAGTACTACAGATGTTTTCATGGTTGCTTAGACTGGTGTTTTGGGGTGCATTACAGCTGGTCCTCGTGCCTGATAATTAGTGGATAAAAGTGAAAGCTTCTCTTTCTGTCCGTTTTAACATAATACGGGGTTAATAACTGATAAAACATTGTGGTGCTCACATATTTTCACTTACACTCAGCAACCGTTTTCTGGGTGTTTTTCGCCGTCAAGTGGACGCAGTAAAGATTAAGTTCAGTAGAAAAGTGGTGAGCACATGGAATCACTGTGATTCATGCGCGGATGTGCAATTGTACAGACTTTCATGCTAAATTGATTTGCTGGCGGAACTAAGATGCATGCGGAAACGCTGTACCATAACTGTCATTTTCTGCCTATATGGCATGGACAACCTAACAGTGTCTTAACCCAGTTTATGACCTGGGCCTGGGCAACCTGACAGTATCTTAGCCCACGGGCAGCCTTTAACTGTGCGGCACTTTGCTTAGATCAGGCTTGTGCTTTCATTCATGACTAAATCCAGACTTGTGATTTCATACACACATACATCCTGTGATTTTTACCTAAACCCTGTGGTTCGTGTTACGAAACATATATATAACACTGACTTCAACATCTTATTTTCAATCAGTGATTCTCATTTATAGTAAGAGATACATAAGTCTTTCACACCATTTAATAGACGGCACATCGATTCTGGTTGCGTCATATAGTTCAAATGATTAAAAATCGGTTTCTTGACAAAGGTTGTTACAAGTTTTCGGCAGCATTATTTTTCGTCGATTGATTCAATAGGAAAGTAAACAAATAGGTAAAATAATTAAGCACTGGTCGATAGAAGCAAGGAAAGTACAAAGTTCTACTTACGAGTGTTGTAGCATAACCGCCAGTATCCTTACGTTTTTTGTCGCAACTGATCGATTGTTTATTCCGAGATATCCACAGCAAATGAGCGTAGCCTTTTAATTTGTTCATTTTGCATTCACTAAATGGATCATGATATCTATCGTTTTATTTTTCATTGTATCCAACTTTTAAAAACAATTCTCAAATTTGCGAAGCATGATATTTGTTAAAATGACTACTCTTTCAAAATTGCGATTGATTTTATTTTATAGCAACCCGCACATCGAGGCTATAGACAATTTCGGTTTTGTATTCATATGTTCTGGTTTTCATCCACCCTGTTTTGCTTATCCACGATTAAAGTGCCATTCGGGCATCAATAAAGCCTCTCTCATGCAGATTTATCAGTACACAGCACCTAGCAGTGTTATTTTGGTCATGATAAATTTACGAAAAAATTTCACGACCTCCTGTTACACTTCTCCTTAATATCACTAACTCGAAATGACAACAAATATCATACGAGATGTCGCAAAATCGCCATTCAGCAACATTGATATAGTTTAATATCTATATTTTCTTCTATCCATGTCAAACCGTACCGAATTTAATTTTATGGCTAATGAGCGGAAACCGAGAACCTGCTTAAGTATCGTTCCCATTATATCATTCCTATATATGTCTAAACTTGGGCAACCTGAGGGTATCTCGCCCCATGTTCACTATATCGTATTTACGCCACTTTTCATAAATCAATCAGAACACTAAGTTTGTTATTTCATATCATACATTAGCACTGGATCTCAACTTTCAAATTTCAAGGATCTATCAATGGCTTTTCAAACTGTACAAGTTTACCCTTCCCTTTTATTTAGGATTTGACTAAAGAGATATCTGAATGCCGCGAATCAAAAAGCTTGGCACTGGATCTATCCAACGAAGAATTTCAGCAACTTCCAAATAATATCTTCGAGGACCTGCCGTGGCTTCAAGAACTTTATTTGTATGAAAACAAGCTCAGCGGCCTTCCTTCAACCATTGGCCACCTTCGTAACCTACAATTATTGTTAGCTCAAAAAAATATGCTCACAAAATTACCAAAAGAAATGATGAAACTACATCACCTAGAACAACTTGATCTTCGGCATAATCGATTAGAGGGTACTATTCCTCAGTGTTTGCTCAGTCTTACGAACCTGAAACATCTTTTGCTGAACTACAATAAACTGACGAGTTTAGACGGGATTGGAACATTGAAGGTAAACACTCTCTCGGTATTACACCTTTTCATTGCAATTCGTCATCTTCTCTTACCATAACTGAACTTTACTACGCTTTCACGTAATTCCTGTAGTTCTAACAACAAGCCCGAAACACAATATAGATGCGACTTCTATCATCGTGTCGCCAGAATTCGGAATGCGTTTGGCGACTTCCAACTGCAATGTTCTGCTGCATGGCCTTTATTTATTAAAACGCATTTCATTATTCGACGACCAGCTAGATAGTTTCACTTATAAAATCAAAAAGTACAAAATAACGTGCAACGGAACTACTTAAATCTTGTTTATTATTATATGCACGGATGTGCAATCGCGCCGGAGTCTCACTGCCATTTCTATTTCCTTTCTGTCTAGGCCTGGGCAACCTGACAGTATTTTAGCCCATGTGTAGTCTCTGACTGTGCGGCACTTTGCCTGGATCAGGCTTGTGCTTTCATATCATACATATTATACTCATTCGCATTTATCGCAAGCCGAGTTTCGATTTACCCGGTTGACTCTCGACTTTTTCTGCTTCATGTTACATTTTACTTGGCTCTAAACCTGTGCTTCGTTTTGATGATGCAGGCTTGTTGAAAAGGTTTGGGTGCGTGTTTCTAAGTATATCGTTGCATATAGCAACCTATGTTTTCTGAGGTATCAGAAAAAACTATATGTACTACTTGAGGAGAGAGTCTATAAAGCGACAGTTTTTGTCATATTAACATATGGTTGCGTACCTACCTTGGACACAGAGAAACTCCTTCTCGATAACTACTGAGTTCGCGACATTTTTAATTAAGGTGATGTCATTACATATGAAATGATATCTGCGAAAAGGGTCCCGGGATTAATATTGCAATAACGAAGCAGATCAACTAGCGCGACACTTGCGGAGGCCTGATCACTGTCTTCCGAAGCGGATTCTCTGAGGCTGCATGCCGATTGCGCTGAACTCCAGATATTTTCATATCGCCACGGTATATGCAGCTAAAAACCCTAAATAATAACTTTTAAATTCGACAGAGTCCTTCTTACGGCCCGGGATCTGATGTATGATGCAACTAGTCTCACTTGCAGATGTCTCAAAACTGTGTTTAGTCGCGGTCTCATAAGCATATTCGTAAAATGTTTGATAAATCATAATCGTTTTTAAATGGAATGATAAGGAAAGCTTGTTGTTTTGATAACCGAGTGAAAATTGTCTCAGTAATGTCTCTTTGACCGTTCACGGAACGTAATTAAATGTTTTTTATTCGAGGTTTCGTCGCCTCATCCAATGCGCATATGCTTACCGTTTTACCGATTCCTTGTTTTTCTAACGAGCTCTTTTCAATATGTGTCATGATTAGATAAGAGCTAAGCTTTCGGCACTTGCTAAGGGTGTGACGCTGTCCCTGTTGATAGTGATGACGACTCCCGTCATTTCACATTGTTGTTGTCTATCCTGACTTGTTTGATGCCTATTTGTTTTATATTTTGCCCGCTCACAATATACCGGAACTTTTAATTTCCTAGATTCACTGATACATCATTATTGCTTCTGTATTGGACAAACTGATACAGTTTTAAGATTGCCGCACGACCTGTTTCTACCACAAATACCCCAGCTACTGCTATATTCGCATTGTTTTACCCAATGTTACCATCTACAGTTTAAAACTATAACTTCTGTGCCGTTTCATCTTCAACGTAAGCTGTTTGTTCGCACGCATTGTGTTATTTAGTATACCTAGAATCTCCAGCCAATTTAATCAAGTATTCGTGAATGGTAAAATGCTATTCTTCTTCGTAGTCATAAATAAGATGAAAACCACACGATATCCCAATAAATAATGGTTGAAATGAGGAGAGCAATCGTTAGTTTCGTAGTTGAGATAATAATGGAGTCATGAATTTCTCTGGGAGGTTAGCCCTCTAATGACACGTCTCTTGAAGCATACGATAGCTAGTACTAACTTATTGATTTGTGTTTTGTACTCAAATTCTCAATCAATTATTGAAGTCAGCGTATGTATGGAGGCACAAGCCTGATCCAGGCAAATTGCCTGGGCTAAGATACTGTCAGGTTGCCTAGGCCTAGACAGATATGAGAAAGCAAATAGAGATGGTAGTGAGACTCCAGCGTGTTTCAGCAGGAAGCTCACTACATCTGGACAATCAATTTAGCACGGTGTTAGCCGCACAGCACATAAGTACTGTACGATTGCCAACCATTGGTACCCTGTGGCGTGCATCCAGTTAATCCATCAATTACTGTAAATGTATCAATTAAAATAAATAAAATTTCAAGTAATATATTCTTCTTTTTTATTATCACACAGCAACTTACTTGCCTCATGGTCAGCCAGAACTCGCTGAAAAACGAAATTCCCGATTCCATTGGCGAGTTAACCAATCTGACCATCCTGGACTTGTCTCACAATCAAATTACAGCCTTGCCCGAAAGTATGTGGCACGTTCGTTTGTGACACTAATTTTGTTATATTTTACCAGAGCAGAAACCAAGTAATAATTACCCAAATACTAAATTGATTGGCCAGAGGTAGTGAGCTGTATGCTGAAACAGGCTGCAGTCTCACTATCATTTCCTGTTCTTTTTTCTTCCTCATATCTGTCTAGGCCTGGGCAACCTGACAGTAATATCGCCCACTTGCAATCTCTGACTGCAGCACTTTGCCTGGATCAGGCTTGTGCTTTCATACCATACCCAAATGCTTAATACTGTGAACTTTTATGCTATTGGTCACTGTTGACTAACTATACCCAACACTATGCGTAGCAAGAACAAAAGTGGCTTGTTTGTATTTATACACTGTTTCTAGCGAAACACAATATTACCGACAAACAGACCAATTAGAATCGAGAATCATAAATTCAAAGGTTATAGTGAGTTTTGATGAATTTTATTGCTGAGTATAATGCGTTTTATTAAGTTTTATAACCCCTTTGTGGTTCCGTCTGATCCCACGTCACCTGACTGTTCCCCTTAATTATCATCTTCCAATGTATTGTTATGCTAACATCCCCATCCCTTACACACCAATACCGGTTTCTGACTGTTTGCCGTCATCAAGTGGAGACAGTAAGATCAGGTTTAGTCATCTTCCGTTTTTAGTTTTCTCTTGCTAATACATAGAAACCAAATGCTCTTTCACGACACTAATATCTTCTACAACTAGGACGTCATCGCTCTGGAAAAAATATTTAGAAGTACATTTTGATAATGTTTGATTGCCATTTGATCTGGCCACCGACGTGAATGCCTCAACCCAGTCTGTTCGTTTATAAACGTTTTTCTTATGAACGTGTTATAGCGTGTTGCGACCTTTTTAGACTTTTTCTTTGGCGTAATTTGTAATGGTTAAATGACAGCCACACATGGATACTTGATATTGATGTTATGATTTATTGAGTGATCATGATGATGGGGGTGGTGTTGATAGTTATGCCTGTGATGTTTTATTGTAAACATTGGTAAGGAAGTATCTGCGTTGAAGCAACCTTGCAAGCCGTCGGGAATAAAACCACAGAATCCCTTTCTATTGCCTTTATGTTCTGAAATACATGGTTCAAATTTTTTGCCATCGGCATCTCGCCAGTTCACATTTATATTGTGCTACAGTGCCAATGCGCTGGAAAAGAAAACCCAGTGTAGTCTCAGTTTAGCTCATGGTTGATTGCAATAATTAGAATAGAAACTGTGGGGTGTGTGTGACGGAAAAGCATGCAAATGAGTATTTTGATTAGAATAGAAACCGTTATCAGTGCGTTTGGCTGCGCTATGCATTTTCCCGGCTTTCAGTGTCATCTGGCATGGATTTCGCGTCAATTCTATCTTCCAGACAAACGAACTTGGTTTGGTTGTTTTAGTAGTTTCAACACTAAAGCTTAATTCGAAAACAATCATATTGATCTATTCGTGTGCCAGTTGATGGTATTTTATTTGAGATATTTTCATCACAATGGCTACTCGTGCTATTTTCATTGTTTTCGGTATTTCATTTGGCTTACCGCAGAGAGTTATAAAGGTCAACTCGTTAATCAGCCAGGAGTTGCGTTTCAACTGTTTTGTTGATTTACTAGACGCCACTACTATAAAATTGATATCGGGTAACGTGGATAAATAGTATTTTCGTTTTTGACATAGCACATCGTGTTTACCTATGACGAAAAAACAATTGTGTAGAATTTCAGACTTAACACAACGCTACGTTTTGTGCCACAGGAAATAGGCTGAAGCCTAGTGGTTATTATCTTACTTTCTTACTTTTGTGCGACTATCTCCTCCTAGAGGATGAGTTGGTTTCAATGAAGGGTCTTGGGAATTTGGGTACAAAGCGGCGTCCCCAGCACCACTCGGCGTTTGTTCGAGTGAGCTTCTCTAGTCTTTGCACAACCAAGTTGCGACCTGTAAAGGCAGAAGGAGTGCCACGAAAAGACGGTGGCCCTACCAGACTCGTTCCAGGTTCTTTCAGGCTTTTCTCCCGAAGCCTTCCCGCGATGGGTATCCCGCAAGGGCAGCGGAGGTTTAAAATAAGGGTTTTCCTTCCCTTAGATGAAATGCCCTCCCGGGCTAACGAGCTCAATCTGCCCGAAGCAAACTGGTTTTCAGGCGCCAGTCACTCGCCTTCGCCCCTTCTCCTGTTGGTAGAAGCAGTTCCGCCGGGCTCGGGGAGCCACTCGTGCAGGCCAAAAGCTGGACTTGGTTGTCAGAGGCTATTTAAGACGCATGCCATATGGGAGAATTTTATAAACAGTGGAGCTTATCCCCACTGCCACCCCCGGCTATGACAACCTTTGGAACTGCAGTTTCTTGTAGAAGCGTTGTCTTTTAAGGGGGTGGGCGTTGCTAGCCCCACGCCCAACCCTCCCTCCTTTTTGCACCCGGGCTTGGGACCGGCAGTTGGCGGAGTTAACATTGGAATAGTGGTCTTATATTACTTACTATACATACACAACAGTGTTTTTCCGCGAATATCCGGTTTGTTTAACCGATCGAATCTATTCGAGCTTTGCCTGAATGGTTTTCACGTGGATAGTGGAACCGTATGAGTATTGTTCCACACAATTCTAAGCTGTTCATTACCTGCATTAGGACGTCTGTAGACTGTTTTGTTAACCCATGGCCGTCCCATCGCGGAATTCTCCAAGCGATAATTGTATCCATTTACAAATTCATCTACTAACGGCTATGCTTGATGGACTTGGATTTGAGTCGACGTGCGGGTCTCCTTCTAATTGAAACACCGTGATTTCTTTCGTGTTGGTGTTTGCAATTATTTAAGACTACCCGAGTGTGTTTTCATTGATTTGGCACTGCATTCAACTGTTAGTCCTCCAAAATCTATCATCGGTTCCAACGCTGTTATTTTTCTTACAGTATTGTAACTTTCCTGTTTTATCAACCATACTCGTTGTTCGATACGGACCTGATAGAAAAATAGTGAATTTTTCGTCGTTCCAGCAATTGATTGGAATATGTTTGGGCCCGATCGTGTATTCATAATGCAAAGAAATTTGAGTGCAATCTGCTAGAGCAGTTTTTGGGTAACCGATCACTTCTGACACAGAAGCTTCTTCAGCCAAGGGTGATAGTCAGGACAGGGAACATGATTAAGTAGTAGTCAACCCCCCACCACTGATTTGACCTTACCACTAAACAACCTATAGTGTGTCACGCCCCGTGGGAATGACCAGGATCAGTGGTCGACTTTCCTACTAGTGTGTATCCATATCAATCTGATACAAGTTAACACGGCCAAGTTCAGTTGACACAGCTGCTCTAAAAAGCGATTGCACTCAAATTTCTTTGCATTTTCGTCGTTCCGTTCACACAATGCTCCCGTTTTTCATGCCAACAGCTTTTGTTCAAAGATTGTGATTTTGAAACCTGTCAGTGTTTTCTGTGCAAGTAGATTCAGTGGTGTGTGATCCGAAAATGATTTTTCATATTTCTTTGCATTTTCGTCGTTCCGTTCACACAATGCTCCCGTTTTTCATGCCAACAGCTTTTGTTCAAAGATTGTGATTTTAAAACCTGTCATGTTTTCTGTGCAAGTTGATTCTTGTGTGATAACCGAAAATGATTTTTTTCATATTTCAACGTTTGTTGTAGTTGATGTTTTAAATGATAGTCTTTTATCGTTTTCGAAGTTGTTCTAGTACAAAGTCAGTTTCCCTTTAACCAGAATAGTCGTGCTTCTATGATCCACGTTGTTCTAGAATCACACACGTAACACGTAATGAACTAATGTTTAACTTTTTTTCAAACTAAAGGTATTGGAAATTGCCGTGCACTGCAAAACTTCAATGTTCAATATAACCAATTGAAATTACTTCCGGAGCGCATCGGAAATCTTTCGAATTTATCCAAGCTAGTGATAAAGTAAGTCCCCCGTCACTTTGATGTATTGCTCTGTAATGGACGTTTTTACTTTGGTGTAAATCTTCCACAATATCTCGAATTATTGTCCACGAAAGGATTTCCGTCGAATGTGCACTCAGCTGGGAGAGCTGGTGTATCAACCCTCAGGATTGTCATTCGACTGATCACGTGTGCTGCTTCGCGATCAATCCCACGCAGAATCGATTTGTTTATTTGGTTTTAAGCCAACATTCTTCGCGCTAGCCGTCACTGTCATACCATTTACAATCATCGAAGACAAGGGGTGCATTTTTTCAGCACCACTGTCGTTATTTGCTACCGTTTTACATTCGATTTGTATTTTCTTTCTGTTTTTTGGTGCAGCCAACACTTGCATGTTTCCGTCTGGATGATTTCTACCACACAAATCGAGAATTTATTGTGGTAAAGTTTGGTATAATTCCCTGTTTCGTGAACACAAAACAACGAGAGATTGAAAAGTGGCCCATCACACCTTTTCAAACGTTTCTTTACGCACCAAAACATTTGTTTATGATTGATAGATCGTCATCGAATCGAGTTTTTCCTGCAAGTTCTTTGCTTGAGCTACTCCGGTACTTCGTCTTCGATTTTACGATCGATGCAGTATGGTATGGTATGAAAGCACAAGCTGATCCAGGCAAAGTGCCGCACAGTCAGAGACTGCACGTGGGCGAAGATACTGTCAGGTTGCCCTGGCCTAGACAGATATAAGAAATAAAGAATAAAGATGGTAGTGAGACTCTAGCGTGTTTCAGCATGCAGCTCACTAGCCATGGCCAATCAATTTAGCACGGTGTTAGCCGCAAAACACAAAGTAATGCACGATTGCACATCCGATGCAGTATGTATTATAGATTAATTTAACAACACACAAAGCTTCATTGTGTACTCTATTCCACCTTGCCTTCTTTTCATTATCATCGTACCGGATTCGGTAGAATGACTGTGAAATTATTACTCGGTAAATTACCTCAGGACTCAATCCAACAGCTTCCGTGCTTTGTGACCCCCATCTCTGCAACGATTGCAACATTCGTTCCGATTCTGCAACCGTCATGCATAAACAAACCGAATCTAGATGTTGACAAACATTCTCTCTGGTTGCAAGGTCTAGTACTGTATTGATTTTCGTTTTTCGCCGATTGCAACACGCTTTCTGGCAAACGTGATGTTTTGCGCATTTTTATTTTCACTGCGCATACTTTTTCAACCGAGCCTCGAGTGATTTACGAGAGTTTGAGCAATTCCACGACAGTAAGGGTGTGTGTGTGGCACTTGTCGTTTGTTTCGGTTTATCTCCCTCATGTGATCTGATCAGTTGGGCCAAGTTGGAATGATGACTACATCATGCCTTGGGAATTTCGCTTCACTGCAAAGCATTAAAATCCGTCGCGCTGTTAGCGGTAGTTGTATTGTCGCGTCATTCGATAAAATTAGTAGCGGTAGTAGTGTTGCTCATTCACATTCTCTCGATATAACCCTCGAAATGTTTGGTCCATCATTACACACTGCGTGGTTAGCTGTGCCCATCTGAGCATGTGCTACTTTTCCGTTGTTTAAAGACTCATTCAAATTGATCCTACTGTCTTCACAGCCAGAACCCGGTTGTCGTGCCTAAGTGAGCAATCGAATACCACACATCACAATCATTATGTCCACTTCTCCATCAGCAAACGATGCTTTCCATCCTGTTCATTCGTTTACGAAAAGCAAACATTTGCGATTATAATTTGCAATTTGTTTCACGAAAAGTGTCGCGCAGCCCTTGCAGGGATATGTTGTTATTACCCATGTGGTATTCGCCTCGTTTGCTTTGCTTCTTTAAATCGTGTTGTCATCAGTGAATTTTTCCATTTTCCCTGATGTCATCTAAGGTGATGAGAAGAAATTCTCAATAACGAATGAGAGATCAGAATGACTGAATGAAGGCACAAGCCTGATCCAGGCAAAGTGCCGCACAGTTAGAGACTGCATGTGGGCTAACATACTGCCAGGTTGCCCAGGCCTACACAGATAGTGAGAGATCAACACCTTGCATCTGCACAACATTCACATTCCGAGCTGCTAATCTTGCCTTCCATTTGTTGGTATTCGGTAGTGTGTTTGTACATTAGTTTTTGTTTGTAGTCGCCACCTTTCGCAACCGTACTCGCGTCTGTGGTGTATTGTCAGTCATCAGGTTCGAAAATTCATCGTTCCATCTTTTCTGACCTGAAATGAACTTTTGGGTTATGTTTGTCATCCTTGACTTCAAATGTGATTATTGATGTCTGTTTGGCTTCCACGATTTTTTATTATTATTCTACTAGTTCCCTTGCTTTCAAACCTACTCGTTGTTGTTTGTTGCAATCTTTGTTGTCTGTCGCTTTCAGATACAACCAGCTTGTCGAGCTTCCGACCTCGCTGGCTAATTGCACTCAACTTCAGGATTTCAACATTGAAAATAACCAGCTCTCATCTATTCCCGTAAGCCTTGCACGCATTATTCTCATCGTCTCTTGTGTTAGTGTTAACATTTTCACCTTTTGGAAGAAACTGTTCGTTTGATCGCTTTTTTTCTTTCACCCGGCCATCTAGCCCCACGACGCAGAAGTTAATGCTTGGTCTTTATTGTTTCTGGAAGCGGGTACTGGTTAAACATGATCGCTTTTGGTTAGACCCTTGTGGAATTTTCTGACGACTGCGTTCTAGTGATGGCTTTGTTTTTCGAACCTCATCGTCTTGGCTCACAGAACAACGCTCGTATTCTGAATCTCATCTTTTCTGGAGTGACGGCGTTATGCAGTACAATCAAGTTCGAAGAAAAAAGGGAAATGGAATAGAGAAAAGGGCAGTACTGTTGTTCGCTGCCTGTTGATGTTCTTGTCTCCGATATCCTCTTGTTCGTTGCTCTTAGTATCCACTTCTTTATATATATGTCACGCTGTCACTGGTCGGGCGACGAAGGACAATCAATATACACGTGATGCAGACAGACTTTTGCATCACATGTTAGCGAAAACTAGAGTAAATAGAAGTGCACAATAATAAATGTGTAGAGACACTGGTCTGCTACGCAGTGCGAGGCCTGTAATTTTCTTGGACCGAGGTCTGATAGAACTGCTAGCTGTGATCCGCGCTCCATTTTATGCCAGAGAGTTTTCATGTGAATCTTCGTGGTACGAAAACGTTGTCAGAATTTGCGTATCAGCCACTGCAGAGGACTAATAAGTTTACGCACGTGATTTTGTCATTGCAGTTGCATCACGTAAAGGAACGCGTTGTTACCAGGATAAAGAATCCAAATTAAGAACCAAATGGGCTTGTTCACCCAGCTAATTTGAGGATCTCGACCATCGGCTTTCCTCTATAAACAGAGGTGTAATCGTTGTGGGTCGTTGTACAGTCGCGTTCTAGCCTCCGAACGTCGTAGATGGCATCTACACCCCCCTTCACAGTTGACAGGCCGGTCTTCACTTGACTGCCTTTTTGCCAACGCCAGGTACCCGCGGGTTGGGGTGAGCGCGGAGTCTGTCTTCCGGAGACGTGGGTAGTCTTCGCCGTAATTATTATTATTATTACACAAGTCTTTACAGACGATGTGCCAACAAGTATATCATGAAGAGGGTACATGATGAAAGAAAAATGTAGGTTCCATGGTTCTTGTTGAAGGCGACATACTACCCGGTTGCAAAGGCCGAAGTAGGGGGTTGGCTTAGGGGACCCCACCCGGAGCCTTTGACTCAAAAGTCTACCCGCAAGGCAGCGGTTTTTTTCCTTCACGAGAGCCGGTGACCATTTTGAGGGTTCTTGCGCCTCTCTTGAAGTGCCTCGGCGATTGTTCGAGTACGCCTCTCTAGCCTTTGCACGACCAGGTGCAACCTGCAAGGCAGCAAGGATTTTTCCTCAGGGTTCACTCCCGAAGCCTTTCCCGCAATCGGGTATGCCGCAAGGCAGCGGAGGTTTGGAATAAGGGTTTTCCTTCCCTTAGATGGACTGCCCTCCCAGGCTGACGAGCTCCATCTACCCGGAGCAAACTGGTTTTGAGGCGCCAGTCATCCGCCTTCGCCCCTTCTCCTGTCAGTAGAAGCAGTTCCGCCACGTGCAGGCCAGGAGCTGGGCTTTGGTTGTCAGAGGCTGTTTGAGACGCACGCCATATGGGAGCATTTTATAGACAGTGGGAGCTCATCCCCCACTGCCGCCCCCGGCTGTGACAAACTTGTCATGGTTGTATGTCAGGCAAGCACGCGGTACTTGCCATTGCTGTAATGCAGTCCATGATTATGTATAACGTAAACGATGTGTGCTGTTAGGTTTATACCTAGGGAAATTATTAAAAGCACAAACTACGCATAGACAAACAGAATGGGTGAAAATTCAGGCGTGTACTTTTGCTAAGTGGTACCATTTGTTGCAGGAAATAAAGATGGTTGGGAAAACATTTATAACACACACAAATGAGACCTGGCCACTGCTGTTTGTCTTGATAACGCTAGGAAAGAGAAGGGAGATGAGTAAATCACCCATGGAATACAATTTACAAATGATGAATGATCGTACCGTTTTTTCACTCATGTCTCTTGATAGCGAGCGGTGCGAAGCCTTTTGTGACAAGTGTCGTCCCGAGCGGATTGGCAGCATCTGACCAAGTGCAAAGATGCCGGCCGCAAACAGAGTCTGCAACGACGTGTTGTATAAGAACGGTTCATCCGATGCAAGCATCACATCAAAACTCAAGACGGAAATGGCAACCACACCGGAGGAAGCGCTGGATAAACAAAGTCCGACGGTTGAAATGTTAAGACGTGTGCGATAAGCAAACGGGAAACAGAAGCAAGTAAAAGCAAAAAACTGTGCGTCCGAGTGATCCCGATTACGGATCGTCTCATTGGCTATATGAACCCAAAAATAAATTCAATGAAAGATAGCCTTAGGATTTAGGCATACGCGTTAATGGACATAACGATGCACAATCTAGTTGTCACGTGAATTCAAATATGTAGGATGGACTGAATCCTAAGGTCAAACATTATCATATGATTTGATACGCATATAGTAGAACACTCCCCTCTCCCGATTCAATGACGATTTCGATCACTTCGGCAATAAATAAATTACTGCAACGAGGAAAATCGAAGGTAAACCCCATTGCCTTATCTGTAGGAATCCATTTTATTAAAGCATTTGCGATGTTTCACACAAAACCCAATTGGTGACAGATGGGATGCTTAGATTCGGAATTAAAAATGGTTCAAACCAAGGCTATTTACAGATAGTAGGTAGTAACAAGAATGTCGTATTATTACAAAGTATCTGCATCGTTTGACCTACTGAATCTCATCGTTTCCTTTTTGCACGGAACAGTCCATGAACGGTAATATTCCTCTCTTAGATTAAATTTATTTTGTAACCTGGATTTCGGATCCAAACAACCCCGTAATTCCAGTGAATATCAATCACTGATCAGGGACTTTGCTCTAGCTGAACACGTTCTTGACACAGGTCACAGCGTGGATCTTGAAAACGCGAAGAGATAAGGCGGGGTGTGAAAGAATTCACGTTGAGCAGAGCTGAATAACAAACGCTGGTGAAAATTCGAAAACAAGGTGGATCTGGCGTGACGCATAATGTGCACGCGGATTAGGCAAGCAGGCTTACGGGTCAGTGAACATTGCTCGCACCTGCACACAAATGAATCACAGTATGTAGTGGGCCGACCAATTTGTCATTGATCTCGCCTGTTTATCTTAGATAACTTAGGATTGGTCAGGTAAATGCAATCTACCCTGCTTGCAATGACACCTTTGTACTAACGAAGCTCTAACTTCGTTTCATGACTATGGATTCCCGAATCCATAAACTCAGAGCGTAGAATTCATTGGTTTATTAACATAGTCCTTCAGTTCCCATCGTTGTAAAAGAAATGATCGGACGAAATCGCACGATCAGGTTTCACGCAAGGATAACTCAGAGTTGTTGACGAAACCGCGTAGTGTCGACGCGACGTTCATGACACGTCCACGATGCAGTGCACGAAATGGTCCACTCACTTGCGAAAGCGAGAATCACGTGATTACTGAATATAATATTGGACATCGGTAGGGTAGCGAGTATGTATGTATGTATGATGTATGAAAGCACAAGCCTGATCCAGGCAAAGTGCCGCACAGCCAGAGACTGCACGTGGGCGATATTACTGTCAGGTTGCCTAGGCCTAGACAGATATGAGGGTAGCGCGTGCAGTTTATTAAACATGTCGTACTTAGACGTGGTGCGCAAGGCTCACTGAACCCCATCTTACAGTCTCCACTCGATAACGGTAAAGCGCCAGAAACTGGCTCTGGTGTGCACGGGACATGAGTAACACAGAACATTGGCCATTATACACTCAAATCTCGGTACTATGCCACCTCGTTACAATGCCACTCTCGCTACTATGCCACTTTTGCTCGGTCCCGACAAAATTCAATACAAAATAAATTTACTATGCCACTCCCTACTCTCGTTACTATGCCACTATTCTGTGACTATTTATAACTGAAATTTCTGCACATTTTACGTATATAGCCAGCCGGTTTCAAGGTCAAACACGCGATGTTTCGCCCTGACGCCAGCTACAACAAGCCAATCACCTCACGCACTACGACAAGCCTCTTTCCTATTCTTGATTTAATTATCGATAGATAGACACACGAAAGCGGTCGCACAAACAGACACCCACAACAGTGACATCGTTATTTTTCAAACTATTCAGCCCATTATGTCAGCTCAGAAACGCACGCGAACCGACTTTACGCTGAAGGAGAAGTTCGAGATCATCGATGCTGCGAAGAAGGAGCCGAAGCAGTCCAAGTTGGCGAGGGAGATTAGCAAGAAATGGGGCGTCAAAGTTAAGAGAACCACCGTGAAGGGTATTCTCAGCGAGAAGGATGCAATTGAAGCTGCAATCAAAGCTGGAGTTCCATCGAAGCGCATGAAGCTGACGCAGCCTCACGACCCGAAGTTTGAGGAGGGAGTGCTGATGTGGCTGATGCAAGCAAGAGGACTGAATTTGCCTGTCAGTGGCGATCTGGTCAAGGAGAAGGCGATAAAACTGGCCGAGCTGATGCACATCTCAGACTTCATGGTGAGCGACGGTTGGTTAGACAGCTTCAAGAAGCGCAATGGCATCACGTTCAAGACAGTGCAGGGCGAAGCTGGAGCGGTGGATTACCAATCTTTTATTGATTGGCAGCAGCAGGTTCTTCGGCCCTTACTCAGGCAGTTCCCTGCAGCTAAAGTTTTCAACCTGAACGATACTGATGCGAGTGTGTGATCCGCTAAACAACGAGATGAACGAGATCCGACGAAAGAAGATGCGTCAGCCGACGATTTCTGAGAGCTTTGGACTGATCGATTGAGCAAATAAATGATGGACTTGAGAAAATAAAGCCGTTTTTACAAAACCTCGTTACTATGCCACTCTCGCTACTATGCCACTCTTGCTCGGTCCCAGCGGGTGGCATAGTACTGAGATTTGAGTGTACTATAAAACGTTCCAGTATCTTATTAAACAAACCAGCACTCATATTTCCATTATATATTTCAAAATATTTTGGAATTGTAGAATATAATGAACATTAAGCGATATTTGGAGAATAAGATGTATATATTTGTGACTCCTGACACGAAGATCTGTTCGGATAGGCGACCACAATAGATATTGCTGTCCCCTTCTGGACTAGTCGGGCAAACAAAGCTACTCAAATGTGCCAGTCCGGAGAAAAGTTCATAAACGCTTAATTGCGATCGGTCAAGTGGTGGACGGTAGCCCAGGTCGTTAGGGCGTGGGACTACAATGGTGATTCAAGGATTCAAGGAATCAAGATGGATGTGGGTTCG
>JACCGJ010010572.1:0-14337 GCA_013407085.1 Atriophallophorus winterbourni | reverse complement strand
ATATATATATATATATATATATATATACCAACGAGGATTTGTTTTAAACTCCCAAGTAGCTGTGTTGAATAAGAACGGCTATAGTTTGAATTGACTGCAGCAGCTGACAATCGACTCGAGCAACTTATCGTTTTATGACAGCTTGATCCCATGGTTACAGTCTAATTGACCCGAACTCTGTTGATTCGTGTGATTAATCTTGTGCTGTCGAGTGTAGTGGCGAAGGAAGCTCTTGGTGATGTCTTACACATTAGAAGCCACAATTAAGCTATCATGTTGATGTTGTTCAGTTCATTCTTAATACAGTGGAACCCACCTACAACGAACTCGCTTACAACGAATTCCCGGTTTGAACGAACACACCATGATTTCCCAAATAAATTCCTTCTTTGTAAGACTATTTAATACATTCGCACAACGAATCTATTCGTTACGAATCTCGCCTATTACGAACACTGTACACGTTCCCGACAGCTATGTTTCTTCAATAAAGTTCATACATACAACGAACTCGCTTTGTCTTGCCTTTAACCCACAACGCTCCGTCAAGAGTGGCCTGCAGTGCGCTAAGAATAAAACTGAGAGCTTTGCGAGACACAGGCAGCCTGGCCTACAGTGTGCTAACTAACTCGCACGCACGCACAAGAAAATCACGTGAATTCTCTGGTAATCACAGACTCATGACACTCAGGCAGACACTTCATTTATTGATTACACGTGTACAGAAAAACGGCGCCAAAATCACATGTCTGACAATGCGTTTTACTTACAACGAACTCCGCTTTTAACGAACATTTTACTCTCCCCAGCGATTCGTTGTACCCGGGTTCCACTGTATTTGGTTGAATGCATGTTCAATTGTCGTAGAAAACATTACACCGGTTACAAATACTGAATGCATAACAACCATAAAACCGTATCACGATAAAATCCTAAATGGGGAAATGGTACAGAATCGGTGGAAGGTTAAACACACACACACACACACACACGTGGATGACATTACTTTACTTTTTTTACTTTTGTGCGGCTGGCTCCACGGGTGGATTAGCCGGCTTCATGATGATGTCTCGGATTGAGACATTATGAAGTTTCTTGGGGATAGTGTACAAGTGATGTCCCCAGCACCACTTGGTGTTTGTTCGAGTACACCTCTCTAGCCTTTGCACAGCCAAGTGCAACCTACAAGGCAGCAGGGAGTTGGCAGATAAACGCGCTTGCGCTAGTTATCTACATGGATGACATGCATTCAATCAAGTGATGTGAACGACAGCGTCCTTGCAGCTTTCACTTTCATACATCATAAGCTTTCCTCGCC
This sequence comes from Atriophallophorus winterbourni, assembly GCA_013407085.1. Lineage (NCBI taxonomy): Eukaryota > Metazoa > Platyhelminthes > Trematoda > Plagiorchiida > Microphallidae > Atriophallophorus > Atriophallophorus winterbourni. The sequence continues at coordinate 13,019 of JACCGJ010010572.1, read as the reverse complement.
ACTACACTTCACAACACTCTGAAAAGATGTCGTTATCAGACCGCCATTAAGCACGATTTTGAGTCTTATAACGAAGATAAATATGCCACCATGAGCTATTCATCTCAATGACTGTAACAGCTGAGCCGTATCTCTTTAACTGCAGCAAGTTTTCCTGTCAAGTCCATAAGCTGTTTGAGCTAGGCCAGACTCTGATCACCCTTACAATGGCAATATTCAGTGCAATGCACTTCAGAGTTATGATTCTGCTGCTCGTTACACAACCAGTGATTCTCATTCTTTCGTTTCGCAGATCTTTCGCAGTGGCATTCCATTGTTGAGTTGGATTTGGGCTCCAATCTGTTGACCGAATTGCCACCCGAAATCGGCTTGCTGGTGAATCTGGAAATACTCGAACTGAATTTCAACCAACTAAAGGTTATTATTATTACTATTATTATTTCATTATTAACTATCCTCCGGAGTCCCGTTAGACAGTCCGAAGTTGTATTCGTCTTCGTCCTGTCAACTCCTGCCACGGCATCGTTGTCCAAACGTATCAGCCTAGCTGTTCCTTTGGTTCCGGTGGTGCCATGGAGAGGAAGCACTTGCTGCATGGGCAACATCTAGTTCTCCATATTGAACTGACCTGGCGCACATCTCAGCGCACCAATGGAGAGGACACTCCATTCCGTTTCTATGGATAACAACACGGGAAGCAGAAGATACCGGTTTAAAGCTATGGCTGGACTGGCGTAGACCTCAGCGCCTTGGGCTGCTTCCGACGGTGGGAGAGATTTTCGAGTCCCATTGGACGGGTACCGCCTGCCTCAAGCTGTGTGTTCCCCAGCCAATAAGGTGCCGTCTCGCTATAATCATTCGGTGCATGGTGATTCGGAATCAACCGACAAGCAGACTGTATATTTCTGCACCAGCGACACCAATTACTCAACAACAAAGTTCCGCTTTGAAACTGAGAACCTGAAACGTCCGATCCATGCTCCCAGGATTTCATGACGACGTTTTGAATATTAGAGGCGTAGGAAAATCAGCTGTGGTTAACAATGAGCTAAAAGACTGAATGTCGATGTGGCTGCCCTGCAAGAGACGCGATTACCAGACACTGGAATGCTAACAGAAAGAGATTACACGTTTTTGGAAAGGAAGGGTTTCCGATTATCCTCAATTGCATGGAGTTGGGTTTGCCGTGCGAAACGACCTACTAAAAGCAGCAGAACCAAGCAGCAGTGCGAGCTAACGGATTTGGACTCTAAATCTGAAGTGCATTACTTGTACTATTAGGTTGGTCAACGTTTGTGCACCGATACTCTGCCGTGATGATAAGATCAGATGCCAACCAACTGGGGGCTTCAGATGCAAAATGGAATTCTCCAAGTACGCAGAAAACTCCATTGGATATCCTACTAGGTGAATTCAACTTCAAAACCCCAGAACAAGGAAAGCCAACGGAAGAAGAGCCCCCTCAAATTAATTCACTGGATCGCAGATGAAGAAGGTAGACCGATCGAAGGCGCATTCCAGTAGCCCACATGCAAGTGGATCCAAAACTGAATTCTTGCCACAACCAAGCTCAAACCTGGAGGTGTTACCAGGGCACCTCCTAACAAATAAAACAAGTCGGATTACCTGATTGACAAAAGTTCGCAACGGAGAGAAATTGCTTTTCGGCGAGCCATGTTGTACCTTGACCATAAACCCCATCTTCACTAAATTCAAATTGTCTGACGTGACCATGAAAACCAACTTCCATCGTTCCCACTATCCACTTTCCCACGATTATTCTGTACCATCACACGCTCACTGTCGTTGCCATATAAATACAAACCATGTCCACGCTCAACCGCACACATTTTTTACTCGCACGTATATCTCACGAGGTATTAACCATTCTTTAATCCATGCATTGGTCCAAACAAATTTAAAACGGCTACCATTAAATCTGGTTGCCCGATTGTGGACAAAACTCAGCAGATGGAAAGATGGATAGAGCACTTCTCCTCTCTCTACTCTAGGGACATTACAGTTTTACCGCATGTACTTGAAAATGTTGAGCGGTTGCCAAACATTGAACATCTAGATACTCCCCCTACTCTTGATGAGTTCAATAGGGCAATTGACCGCTTAGCGAATGGGAAGGCCCCTGGTGACGACAGAATTCTACCTGAGCTCATCAAATGTGGTAGAGCAGCATTATTACAACCGCTTCACCATTTGCTTCTTCAGTGCTGGCAGGAGGAGTGTGTCCCACAAGAGATGCGAGACACAAAGATCATCAAGATTAAAGGAGATAGAGGCGACTGCAACAATTACAGAGGAATCTCCCTTCTGAATGTTGTAGGCAAATTGTTTGCTAAAGTCTTACAGATCCGGCTGCAAGTTTTAGCTGATAGAATTTACTCCGAATCTCAATGTGGCTTCCGCAAGGGAAGATTAACCATTGACATGATCTTCTCCCTGAGACAACTTCAAGAAAAGTGTCGGGAACAGCGTATGCCATTATAGGCGAAGGCATTCGTCTACGTCAGCAGGGAGGGTCTTTTCAAAATGCTTGATTTGATAGGCTGCCCCCCAATACTGCTAAAGCTCGTTATTTCGTTCCACTCAGGCATGATGAGCTCAGTCCATTTTAACGGTTGCAGTTCAGGAGCATTTGAAATTCGCTGAGGCGTCAAACAAGGGTGTGTTCCTGCTCTCACGCTGTTCGGCATTTTCTTTGCTCTGCTTCTGAAGCACGCTTTTAGGACGAGAACAAAAGTCATTTACATACGCACGCGAAGTGATGGTAAGCTTTTCAACCTCAACCGGTTGAGATCACAAACCAAAGTACGGGATGTGATAATCCGTGACCTGTTGTTTGCCAACGATTCAGCCTTTATTGCTCACTCCCAAGAGAACCTACAGTCGCTAATGGACTGTTTTTCGTCGGCATGCACAGACTTTGGTCTAACAATCAGCATGCGCAAGACCAAATTCCTTGGTCAAGGGACTGTATCGCCACCAATCATCACTGTTGGAAAGTGTCAGCTTGAACCAGTACATCATTTCACATATCTTGGTTCAACCATTGCGGATAACATCTCGCTAGACACGGAGATTGATAAGCGGATTGACAGAGCAGCTGTCATTTTGCCCCGATTGAACCCTCGTGTTTGGGGTAACCGCAAGCTGACTGTAAAGACAAAGATGATGGTATACAGCGCGTGCGTACTGAATGCTTTACTGTACGGCAGTGAAACCTGGACCACCCATGCAAGACACGAACGGAAGGTGAATAGTTTACATCAACGAAGCATCCGTCGTATCTTGAACATATCGTGGATGGACAGAGTGACTAACGCTGAAGTGCTTTCCAAAGCTGGTCTACAGAGCATGTTCACCCTATTACGTCAGCGCCGCCTGTGGTGGCTTGGCCACGTCTACATAATGGAAAATGGTCGTATTCCGAAAGATCTACTCTACGGTGAGTTGCAATTAGGAAGTCGACCATTTGGGCAGACCGCACTTGCGGTACAAAGACTTTTGCAAAGGAGATATGGAAGCTCTTGACATTGACCCCGCAAGCTGGGAAGAACTTGCACTTGACCGCTCCCTTTGGAGGCATTGTGTAAATCGTCGTCTGCAAGCTGGGATGGTTTAGATACCGCCCTTGTCTGTTGAACTCTGATCACACCGTCAGTGTGCAACTGACGCCCTACAACCGAGTTCTGCCTATCGTTGCGAGAGCTGCGACAGAGATTGTTCCTCCCGAATTGGACTGTTTGGTCTGTGGAACATGAAAAAATCACGCGATTGTAATGTACATTCAAGGTTGACATCGACCGAAGGATGCCAACAACAACAACTATGCATTCATGTTCAACGTCTCTGAACTTTGGTGTGCCCTCTGGAACTTATTTACGTAATTAAGGTTACTCGTGAGTAGTCTTTATGCTTATTTTTATTCATTGATACAAGAAACCACAACTTTATTCATTCATTTATCCTTGTTATTCCGTAAACACGATATTGCAAGTACGTGTAACATCATTTGAGTTGAAATCAACGAAATTGGTGAAGAGTTTCCCGGTGTGTTTTATTTCGTTGGAGCATGCAGACTGGCACCCATCGGGGTGCCTTCTCTCGTTTATCATTTTATTTCTTCACGAGACAAAGGATAGTTAAAGGCGTGCTGAATTGGCACGGTTATCGATTAATTTCACTACCCCGCGCTCAACAGATGATCAGAAATTCTAATATCTAACCACGACATTGCGCGGATGTGCTATACAGCTAACATCGGCACCGGTAGTGAGCTGCATGAGTATACACGTCATCGCGATTTTCCTTTCCCATGTCTGTGTAGGCTTGGGCCACCCGACAGTTTCTTAGCCCATGTGCAGTCTTTGGCTGTGCGGCAATTTGCCTGGATCAGTCTTGTGCTTTCATACCACACCATACCATACCGAAGAGACCATCGTCGCGTATGCGGGTCCAAAACTCGCTATTATTTTCCGACTATTGCGACAGGGGTCTCACGTGGGTGGTCCATATTTCACTGCCTCACATTAACGGTTTTACCACACGCAAATTTATGTTCACCTTCATGATGTATTTGGTGTTTTCTAAGCTTCGAAAATTTTCACCTGAGATGCTCTGCTTGTTCGTTTGTTCTCGTTGTTCAGCGCTGCTGTATTCTTAACACTGGAAACAAAATCAAAGAAAGCACAAGCCTGATTCAGGCAAAGTGCCGTGCAGTCACAGACTACACGTACATACATACTTATATACATACATAAATGAATACATACATACATACATAAATGCATTATTATTTTATTATTATGAAAGCACAAGCCTGATCCAGGCAAAGTGCCGTACAGTTAGAGACTGCACGTGGGCTAAGGTACTGTCAGGTTGCCCAGGCCTAGACAGATAAATGCATAAGTGCATACCTACATACATACATACGACTTAGCGAATGTTGACCACTTCTGATCCGTTCCTATTCACTTTGTAGTCTGGTAAAGAACACATAACATCAGCTAGGCTCACCACATGCACCCGTTTCCTAACGTTTGAAACGTCGCTAAAATCCCTACGTATATGCGTGGGTTGGCGGTCTGTTTAGCTTTCATTGTAGCCGCAAAAAAATTCGAGAATGCGTTGTCTCATGACAAATAGTATAGAATATATACAAGTCGACAATGGTCATTATTGTGTTGAGATTGCGCAAGTGCTGTCTTCATTACGATTTAACTTCGATCTTTGCACATCTGACATAAACAGAGTACTGTACGTCGGGGTTTAGGCGCTCAATTGCTCTCTGTCGTTGATAGTTGTTAAAAAAATATTGAAACCACTTCTCTTTTTCACTGAATATGATCAAAACCCGCTTGTCAACATCCATAAAACCCCCAACGGCTCCATCTAGCGTCTATGCCCACCTTTCAGTAGACCCTCAATACATAAATGCCAAGTAATAGATTTCCTCGTTCCTCTTCCCATGTTCACAGTACCTTCCGAACGAGATCGCAAATTTGTCAAAACTCAGAATTCTCGGTCTTGATTCAAACGAATTGGCAAATTTGCCCGATGACTTGTCTGGTCTGTTGTCTTTACAACGACTCAGTGTGCTTTCAAACCACTTGACTACGTTTCCTCGAAGTATTGGGTAAGTACTCGGTTCTTCTCCTAAATTAAAAGGGAATAAACATGTTGTGCATGCTGATGTGTTCTTTAATGTAAGGCTTTTGAATACTCATGGAAAATGTTTATTACCTGGGCCTCGTTTATCTTCCGATCACATTTCTCTATTCACTCAGCGTGTTCACGCATGTATCATAAATCAGCTCTGCAATACCTCTTTATGATGCCGTGCTACGTCGATTTACCTCTAGGCCTGGGCAACCTGACAGTATCTCAGCCCACGTCCAGCCTCTGACTGTGCGGCACTTTGCCTGGATCAGGCTTGTGCTTTCAGTCACATCACCGGAGCTAACGGTTTGCATACAAGAGACCACTTTGGTTATCTCGCTACCATTATCCCTGTCTGAGTTATCAACCGGTTCACCTCAAATCCTTAACACACTGGTCTCGTTTGACCTACTCCGACGTGTTGCATATCGTTTGATAGAGGCTGACGTTGTCCGTCTCCTCATGCTCGAACCGTTCCTGTGCAATCCTTCTGAAACACGTTTCACTATGGGTCCACGATTCTCGTCGTCGGTCGTTTTGAAGCTTTCATCTCTTGTGTTGTTCCGGATAGTCGTGACGAGCCCTCATTGCTAATGCACCTTATACCTCTACACTAAGGGGATCGATTATATCCCTTGTTCAAAATTGAAAACAATTGTTTGCATGACAGTAGTGGTGCAGAACAGCGCTTATGTGTAATGAAAATGTATCAGGTGGATAGTATATCGATTAAAATGTAAACGTGTAGGTCTGCTGAGGTGGAGATTTGTGAAATTTAATATCCGGTTAATGGTACAAAGTAATGTGTTTCTCACATCCCCCGCACTTACTTTCTGGCTGTTTGCCGTCATCAGGTGCAGACAGTAAGATTAGGTTCATTCAAGTATAACCTTGGTTAATGGTACGTTTGTACGTAGTTTGATTGATGGCAGATATTTCAGGATTTTTTTAAGTATTGATCAGTATTGATCGATTACTAATCCTTTACCTGTTTCCAAGTTCACAGCCTGGGAATTGCCATTTCACGCAAAAAAGCTGACTTAGTTTTGGTGATGCGCCAGTGAGTGGACAGGGTTAGTGACCGTATTCTGTGAAGATTGGTGTAGACCAGCATCATTGTGATTAAGGCCTAGCAACTCCTCGACGGTATGCCGTGACTGTTGGTATTTGATGTTGGACTTCAGCGCACAATGCTGTTTCATTCCCATTGGCCTCTGAGGTGTTCAATCGTGCAGCACCTCTCTACTGTGCAGCTGAAACCATGCTAAAATGATTTTCTACCGATAGGGAGCTCCTATAGCTAGTTTACTTTCCCGTATCTGTCTAAGCCTGGGCACTGTGACATTATCGTAACCAATTCTTGAACTTTGCCATCTTGTATGTTCCAGATCCTTGCCGAAACTCCAGGTGATCAGAGCAGGCGAAAACGATATCCAATCAATTCCCCCCGAAATCGGTAAGCCTTTATGTTAACTTCCGGTATTGTAAATTCTAGTCTCTGTGTCCCGTTACATTTGTTTTCATTCAATCTCGATCAATCTCTACTGATTTTAAGTACGATGCTAATATTGTGGTTCATACCGGTGGTTTCATCCTCGTCCACTGGTGTATTGACGTGTGATTGAACCGGTTAGTCAGGCCAGCGGTGGCTCTAACGTTCAGACGATGTTCCGCCAAGATATTTGGATCACATTGTTTTTATTATATTTAAAATATCTACTCCGGATGTGCAATCATGCAGCATTTCTGTGCTGTGCGGCTTACATCGTGCTAAATTGATGGGCCAACGGTATTGAGCTGCATGCTGAAACACGCTGTAGTCTCACTACCATTTCTAGTTCCACCCTCTGTCTAGGCTTGGGCAACCTGACAGTATCTTAGCCCACGTGCAGTCTCTGACTGTGCGGCCCTTTGTCCTGGATCACGCTTGTGCTATCATACCATACTCCGGTTGATTGTAGTCCCTCTTTCGGGAATTGCATTTGCTTGCTCTGAAACATGACTGGAACTGCCAAATGCCTTTTTCGCTTTCTCCACGTACCGTTTTTCCGGCATTCACAATGAGCAATGCCATTGGGGATCTCGGGGATTGTAGAGTGTGCACGGTTGCGCAATAGCGGTATAATTCCGTACTGTACTGTGCATTGTTTGTATACAGGGACTCACTGGAGTTTTATTCTCTAAGCTCGGCATTACTTGCGCTCCTGTATGCATCAGTTAGCTTGTGATTTCTTGTATACATCGCGGGTTTGCTTTACATTTCAGGCAATATTCAATCACTGCGTGAATTATACCTGAACGATAATTTGAACCTGAATGGTTTACCTGTTGAATTATCACTGTGCAAGACGCTGCAGATCCTTTCGCTGGAAAATTGTCCGCTTCGGGAAATTGAGCGGTGTGTGGTCGAGGGTGGCTCGGCTATGATCATCTACGTGAGTCATCCATTCGCTTGATCGTCATATCATCGTTGACCGGTTGCTTAGCTGCCACGCCACCATGAACTATTTAAAGATTGGGAATGGTAGAACTCGATAGTTAGTGAATGTAAAGAAGAGCAAGCAAAATCACGCTGGATTGAGGTGTCTGCAACTCGAATGGAAGAGGTATTCAATCAATTAGTACGACAGCCTCCGTGCGGCTTTCACTGCCCTGCACTATAACAAGCTTTCCTCCACTTGACAACATACAAGGTTATGCAAACACTCCAAAAAGATGCTTGGTGCAAGAACACGATTTTGGGACATATCCTGAAGCGCGCAACAAGCCACTGTGATTTATGCCATTCACTTGATGCATTTTCTCTGTGTTAACCCCGTGGTTGAGAAAGGATAATTTTGTTGTCCTTGTCGTTGCAACATTTGAATGATGCGAACGGAAGTTCTCGTCTACTCGCTACTTTATAAGTAGCTGAAGGGACTAAACTAAGCCCCAACTGATCGAACGGCGTATTGCCGCGAGGGTGATTACAACCCCAGAATAGTTCGAAGTAGAATGCCATTCCGAAACGCTAAAATCTCACCGGAAGCACAGGACCGGTTTCGAGGTTTTTGCCTCTCATCAGCTATGCGTATCCGCTGGACTCTTCGCGTTTCGGACTAGTATTTGTGTAGACGGATGGTGCAATGCGAACGGAAGTTCTCGTCTACTCGCTACTTTATAAGTAGCTGAATAACCCCACAAACGATATATTTGTTTCTTTGTTTTAGATCATGTGTTTTTTCTCTCAATCAATGTTATAACGAACACTTGGCTCGATCATCTTCCGCACCATCGATTACTACAATTTCGGTTTATTATCCTCGTTGAAAGTCACATGATCACAGCTGGAACAGAGTCCACATCGATCATGCTTGCATTTGCGCACGCCTACAAATTAATGAATTATGATAATCAGCATTTAGTTGTTGCTCACATGCCCCGCTGTTATTTATGATAACCTTGAATATTTTCACACTGATGTCGTGTGATCCCGTGTTCTGAGCCGACGTGATGTTTATGATGTCACTGTTATGCTCATGCTCCAAGCTGCGTTTTTGTGCACCGTATACCTACATACAGCATTTGTGCGCTGTGCGGCTAACATCGTGCTTAATTGATTTGCCAACGGTAGTGAGCTGCATGCTGAAACACGCTGGAGTCTCACTACCATTTCTATTCCCCCCTCATATCTGTCTAGGCCTGGGCAACCTGAGAGTATCGTAGCCCATGTGCAGCCTCTGACTGTACGGCACTTTGCCTGGATCAGGCTTGTCGTTTCATACCACACCATACCATACATGCTCGTTCACGTCTCGTGTAATTCTAACTGGCTGTGGATGGCAGAGTTCACGGTGATAAATAGGTAGATGAATACATAATATTCCGTCACAGATTTCGCACAAACCACTGCGCAACAGATAACCTGCTGAGCACTCTCGAGGTACTACAGTCCATATCGTTGTTACGTTTTTAAAACTGTAGTGTAGATATAGACGCTCGGAAAATGAAAAAGACACAGGCCCGTTCGAACGGCTTTAATCGTCTAGAACAGGAGTACAATTTCTGTAATAGAAAAGGGGAGGCCTGAGATATGTATACGAAGAAAAGATGATTGAATGAATCACCACATAAACCTGGACCTGTCTGTTTTGTTTTGTTACACATTTATCAGTTTGATTTGAATGTTTGCACGAAGTGGGGTTAATTAATTCAGCCTTTATTATGTGCTAACCGATTAATTTTACTAGAATTAGAACTAGAAAACTGTGCAAACTCACACTGACTCAAACGACCTAAATATATTCATAGTTTGCTTAAAAGGGGTATGTGAATTTCGTCGACATTTGTTTGTTTTCCCATTGCTGGATAAATTGATTTCTGGACCAGCTGATTGTGATCTGCGTTCGAAGAATCTCACGAAATGGGACTTTGTTTGCCCCTCAATGTTTTATTCTATTGGTTTTTATGAGCTTTCTTTGATTTATATTCACAGCATTTCATCGTTAACAAGTACGAAGAGCTCAACTGATATACAACCATGAGAAAACAATATTATGCATAGGTGCGCTGGCGAAACAATGCAATCGAAAGATAAATGTATACTTAGCCGAGATTTAACTTTAACTCCATGGAACCTTAACCTGTCAGCGATAGCCGTACAAACCTTCGGGCGAAGATGAAAGACTAGGTCATCAAACAGGCTGCTTGGTATATATCTCCCTAGTAATGTGATCGCAGTTCCGTTAAACTCGTTGCGTGTGATATGACACACCACGAAGCTTTTGCGCATATTAATCACGCGTTCCTCCGTATGTGCAACCGTGAGGTACTATTTTGTTCTGCGCTGCCAACACCTAGCTAATTTGATTTCCACTCGTACTTAGCTGCATGCGAAAACACGCTGTAGTCTTATTGCCATTGCCTAGGCAACTTGACTATTGATTAGCAGCGTCTGGCCATATATCGTAACAAGGGCACAATTGGTGTTCTTCGATCGTGTCTCGTTCCCGTGATACATTGCTATCACCGAATACATGACGTGTATGCATCTGCTTATTTTTCAGTTCCTGCAACAAGTCATTCAATTTCGCAATCAAACCTCCGTCTAATTTGAATATTCATTCCGATTCGATTTCCGTTGTAAGTCTTTTGATAATTCACATTATTTTTCGCCCTGCGTTGATTGCATTTCGAGGCAAGTGTGAAAATCTTGGTTCATATAGTTTATCAATTCAATGCGTGGATAGCACAACTTGAAGCCGTAGACCTAAAACAATTGATCGTTTACTCTAGTTATGCTTGTAAATTCACATAAGTTTATCTAATTGTAAATGTTCGTTATTCTTCGTGATATGTTCTCAATATTCTCCTAAAGTGGCTTGTTTTTCATGGACGTATCATAATCTATATTATAGAATATCCTTAGCAGAGTCTTGCTTCATGCAACACCACTCTGTTACATACCACCTGGGATATTAAAATAAATGATAACAATATCACGAATAGAAAAGCTTCATTCATTTATCGTGAATCGAAGTAGTGTAGAATAATTTCAGCCCTTAGCCTGCGTAGGCTCCCATCACTAAGCTAGAGGACAGTATCGGCGAAACTCGTTTCCATAGATTCTCTCAGTCTTGTCTGTTTTGTTGCAAAATCGTGTATTACATTGGTTTTAATGGCACCGCGAATATGACTTTATTTCTGTGGTTTCCCCCCCAGCTCTATGAAACATTGCCACTTGGACACGATTCCCCGCCCCACCATTTTCCACCTGTGGTCACTTTCCGTCCCCTTCATCATCATCTTGTGTTGTGTTATCGTAGCGCCGCTTGTCTTTTCCATTCGCTGTTAGGCACCTGTCTTCATTCCGTGCCTTTGGCTGTTTTTTTATTCATTTATTTTTCAAGCCAATGAGTGTTTCTTGAACAGATACCGTGATCGTTACCGCTGTGTAAATTTCCCATTTAATTGATGTAAATACATGCGACTTTTCCTCAGTCATTTGTGTTTTTCGAAATTACGTACATTCCGAATAAAGTTTAACGTTTCCTGGTGATCTATCCAAGGGCGTACGCGTTTATCTGTTTTTATACATTTATCTCTTTTATCTATGTACTGTCTTATACCTTCCTACTAACTCTCGTATGACACATTATTTCTGTGTATCGTATGTCGTGATCATTTCTATTTGTTTGACTACTAGCATCAAAGCGAATTAGGATAACAATCTCTCTCGGGGGGGATGTGGGCAACACATCACTTTGGTCATCCATAAGCGCTTTGAGTGTTTGACCACGAATCACTATGTGATTCTGTGTTTGAACATCGTGGTTCGTTGTACAACAGTGGCATTCAAGTATAACCTTGTTTAACAATCTCTCTTGTCGAAACCTACATTGAGTGTACCAAAATATTCATGTGCATGCTTTTCCGTCACACACCCCACGACCGGTTTCGCGATGTTTGCACTCATCAGGTAGGGACAGTAAGATTAGGATCCGCATGCGCTTGAAACTGTAGAGGAATGGTAAACAAGGAGCGCTTGTATGCCAGTGTTGGATAAGGTGTACCTCTATGACCCATTAAGCTATGTGGGTGGTGCTCTCCGAGCACCTTCAGAGTCACTCATACCAGGAAGGTCATTGGATAGAGGCCAGACGAACACGGTCTCAACCTAACCCGCTGCCTTGTGGGTCAGGCTTTTTAGCCAAAGGCTTTGGTCGAGAACTCTAATTGTTCTCCTGTCTAGGCATGGGCGATTCGGCAGTATCCCAGCCCGCATACAACCATGAATATTACTACGAAAACCAACTCCATAGTGCATCGGCCGTTGTGCACGATAAACAGGGTCGCCTTACCTGCTACATACAGCAGGGCGGGTAAGCGAAAACAAGCTACCGCTGGCCCTACTCTTCAAACTGTTTCTGAACCTTCCCCATCCACTCTTAACAACTCTCCGTCTGTCAATCCCAGCTTTAGAAAAGACCGCGCTGAACATGTTGGAACATTTTCTGTTCGCGAATTCACAGATCGCTTTCTGATACCACGGACCTCTGCTCACATCAGTGCCATGAATGCCAGAACTCTCAAAAAATAGGCCAGCTTGCTGCATTGGCTTTTACCTTAGATAGTCTATCTATTGATATTTGCTGTTTATCGGAAACGTGCTTATATGATCCGTCTATAATAACTGAACTTACTGCCCCAAACCTTTCAACTCGCTACTTTTTGCGCTGCTCTGGTGATCCTGTAGCTGCCATTTGAGGACAGGCGGGTGTTGGTATAGTGCCGAATTCACGTGCCGAATCCTGTTTAATCGATTGGATTCCTTGCAATAGCAGGATGTGCGCAGTTAGACTAGCCAC
>JACCGJ010010565.1:0-42745 GCA_013407085.1 Atriophallophorus winterbourni | reverse complement strand
GTGGCATTCAAGTATAACTTTGTTTACCACTTATTATCTGTTTGAAGGCTTACTGAACCTGATCTTACTGTCTCCACCTGACGACGGCAAACAGCCAGAAACTGGTTGTGGTGTGTAGGGGATGGGGATGTGAGCAACACATTACTTCTTCATCCATAAGCGTCTTGAGTGCTTGAACAATAATCGCCATGTGATTCTGTGTTTGAACATCGTGGTTTGTTCTACGAACCCTATGCAACAGTGGCATTCAAGTATAACTTTGTTTACCACGTATCCACTGTTTCAAGGCTCACTGAACCTAATCTTACTGTCTCCACCTGCTGACGGCAAACTACGAGAAACTGTAATTGGTGTGTAAGGGATGGGGATGTGAGCAACACAGTACTTCTTCATCCATAAGCGTCTTGAGTGCTTGAACAATAATCACTATGTGATTCTGTGTTATTACACCTCTGAATTGTGCTAAATTAGAGTAAAATTGTCTTCTAATTACAGATCTCATGCGTTTTATCTTTCATAACATAGCCCCTGTTCTTCCAGTTTTAGTTATCTTTTTTAATAAATTTGTTGATGCCATATAATAGCTTTTTTATATTACGTGTAGATGAATAGCCCACTCGTTACAATAATGCGAAGATATATGTGAATCTATTTTTCATCTAGGTTAAATTCTGTGCCAATTTTAAAATGACTCGACAGATTCAGCAACAAATTGCGGAGTAAATTATTACAAATCCACAATCTTATGGATTTCACCTATATCAATATCAGTGATCCCTTGAATTTTGCACGCCAATTCTTTTCATAAACAAATCTTTTATCTGAAGGAAAGTTTTTTGCGCAACGAACCGTAAAATTGGAGTCAAGCACCCAGGAACACATTACACTGGGTTTGTTTATATGCACAGTTTTTGTGGCGAAAAATCGATCATATATAACAGGGATATGAATCTCTGGTGACTCTGTTGTTCCAGACACGCTGCAGGGATGTTTGTTCAGAAATGGGTCATGGAATATTTTGATATTGTTGATATTACAAAAAGAGTGATGTCATTTTTTTAAAATCAGACTAGTCCTCAAACGACTAGCGAACATACTCCTCCTTAAGAAATACAACTGCTAGGATCGCCAAAATTATGAAGTCATCAACAATCGCAAGTTGTAATAGGGATGCTTTAATTGACAACCGGTTTGGAAACAAGAACTGACATACCACATAGGCTGCATAGGCGGATGAATGATGAATTTGACCGGTTTTTACGAAATTGACTATCGAGATTGTGGCCGACAAGAGCACACGGATTAATTACTTAGTGTTTCCGAGATTCGCCTATTGAAATAAGTTGTGTGCTTAGTTTCTCTAACAAACTTATTGAGATTCATTCAACCTTCCTTAGCGAGTTAGCCATACGTTTTACTACCACGTCTGAACTCTTTCGCATTGTCTAGATTGATGCTGTGGCTTGTATTTGAAAGGTATTCTGACAGAGTTGAAGCACGAATAAGAAATTGATATTCCATCGCATCCCGGGTCTGTCTTTTGAGACGCTCACTGTGTACTTCGATACTCGTATCTGGTTCCCTTGAAGTCTAACCTTAAGCAATCACCAGGGCAATCATTTTATTAGATTCTTTAAATGTTATTCATGACTCTGGATACATGCGTCTTATCTCCGGGATGCATCAGGGCCGAACTGATACTTTTCCTTCCTTATATGTTACACCCATCAACATCTGGTTCACGATTCTACCTATCACTTCAGAAGTGCCTTTGACACAAGTTATACAACCTTTATCTAGCAACTTTTTCTCTGGCGGATATTTTACCTCCATCAATTGGCGTTTTATAATTTTTTGGGTTAACCGTGGTCTATGAGTCATTGGATAGCTTCACCAAAAGCATATTTTTGTTCTTTTTCGTCGCATCGCAGGTTTTTAACTTGTGGATAATAGGCGACGCTATGTAACCGAAAACCCGTCTTGAATGAGCAGAGACTTATTATAGTACCATTTTCTAATATTTAAAATATTACAATTGAAATCAGGTTTTTTATTCGTTGTTTGTCACACTAGGTTTGGAATCCTAGATAACCAACCGATAAATTTAAACGGAATAAATTAGTGAACGGAACACTATCTTGGGCGGAACATGTCATCATAGTTTTCAAATTTCAAAAGAAGAAAGAGCGCCAAATATATGTTCCAAGAATATCGAAATGCAGATGATGGAAAAAATGTGCCAATCCAATATCCTCACCACACCCACGTTTCATATTGTTAACTCAAATAGTTCAAACAATAATCGCGATAAACGTGCACCCTTTAAATAGAGGAATATGAAGTCGTATGTAGATACATGTGCTGTGGAAGCCCTGGCTGCCTTCCAGGACAGGAGTAATGAGATTCAAAAGCAATGCCAAATGATATTGAGTTGGTGCTCAAGTCATGTACCACAAGTTACTCTTTACAAAGGCAACCGTATATCGCGATCTGACCATGTGAGAACTCATAGAAATGCTGACGTTATTCGATTGCAAACGCTTCGTTCATTGTAATGAGTCATGATGGCTTATGGGGTGAGATTTAATACATTGAGCTTGCAGGTTTGTGGTTGGAATTTCAAAGCGATTGTGTCTTTACAGCAACGTGCTCAAATATGAATTTCAGTCAAGATCTAGCGGAAATAAAACCCAACCAAGGAGGTAAAAATAACAGTGACATCCCGGCAACTTGTCTAGTGGGTTAAACGTCGTCAAGTGTAGAACCTCTGATATTAGTGCCGGACTTTGATGCATAGAATGGACGAACAATGTGCTTTAATATCATTAAAATATTACAAAAAATCGCGTTTAGGGCATGATATATCGAGTTATATAGAGGAGTTTGAATTTATTCTATGAGTTCTAACGATTGCCACTGAAGGACATTTTTGTCTTCTCTTTTTTCGCGTTCAATCATGAGGTTTTAAAGTTTACTCCAAAAGCATTTGATTTATCCATCTGGACGATAGCGGGTTATTTACGATCTACATATCAAGTTTGCATTGAGTATAAGAGAAGACATAACATTTAAACTATTTCATAGATCATGGGGTATTATTCATTTACTTGATTATATTAGGACGACATCTTTACACAATAAACTCTGGTGTCACTTATTAACCTAAGCGCTATACGTTCGATAAAACAACACAGATAGATATGTTAATTGAGAAAGATCTATCAATCAGCAGCTTGATTTATCAGCAAGTTTTTCTACATAACAGGCCAATGCCTGATATGTTACCAACGCAAAAGCGAGGTGTTTCTATTATTTTCAATTGAGCTAATCTCAATCCCACTCTTCTCACAAGGCTGATTGCACCAAAATTTCAGCTAAATCCTCATTGCATAATATCATGACGCATTTGTGTCTTGTGATCAATACACGCTCATAATATCGACCGATATTTAAAAATCGATCAGTTTGAAAATTGTCACGCGGTGAATAGTTTTATCTCGTGACCAAAACCGTTTATATGCAACAAAGAAAAACTTGGTTACACATTCACACTTGTTGAACTGTTTATGTCGAAACATAATATAATAAACAAACAAGCATATGTAGTGCACCTGAGTGATGAGGGTTTGTAGTACAATTACGAAACATATGTTGGAACAGACGTGGATAGACATGGCATGGTTTTTGATAGTATGAGGTTTGTTAAACACACATGTAATGGGATTTGCTTTGATCAGGAAACATTTGGGTGCCGGTGTAGTATATGTTCTACCTACATGTTATTAGTTTAGCTTTTGATCTACCTAAACAATATTAAATTGCTTTGAAGTAGATAAATATTAATAAATATTATTAAAAACAATAGATATTAAGATAATGCTATGAAATTGCGTCAATTTTATGTTGCGAAAATAGACTGAGATAATTTAGAACCAATTGTTCGAAGAGAAGTTCAAGAAGGCTGCGTCATCCACTCAGTTGAAATGCCCGCCTACACGGCTCTAAATCGCTACTTCAATCGTTCTACCGTCAACAACCAGCAATGTTATATTAATCATCAAGATGGAACCCATACGCCAATCATTGAAAAATCTTGGCTGGGAGCAAAATTCGTATACTCAAAAAGATGAGAGGAGTTTCAATAGAATCATTACAATATCATTTAGACTTTATTACCTGGAAAATTCTACGGTCAAACGAAGTAAATCTTTTTGTCTCCTTTTAAAATGATACTCACTATATATTGTTAAGTATGATTGTATTAAATAAATTCTTTTTTAGTTGATCTTATTTGTTGTGTAGAACACATACGAATCTGGCCCCTAATTTTGTTTATAATCATTGGTTTATATATCGTGTAGATGGGTACGGTTACATGTGATTGAACAGGTTGGTCGTACAAACTCAAACCAACATAGACGTACAAGCGCAACTGGTTTACCATTCTTCCCCTGTTTCAAGCGCATGCGGATCCTGATCCTACTGTCCCTACCTGATGAGTGCAAACAGCACGAAACAGATCGTGAGGTATGTGTGTGTGATGAAGATGAATGCAAATGAGCTTTTATATTCATGGTCATGGGTGTTAAACCCAGTCTACATGAGTGTTGGATCATGCGATTGAACAGCTTGGTCGTACCAATCTTACCCAACAGTGGCATACAAGCGCAAATAGTTTACTAATCTTCCACTGTTTCAATCCTGATCCTACCGTCCCTAACTGATGAGTGCAAATAGTAAAAAGCCCGTCGTCAGGTGTGTGCAAAGGAAATACATACAAATGAGCATTTGTGACAATGTCTCTCCTTCTGTGATATCATGGATAATGACGATAATTCCTTTTTTCAATATTAATATACGATTCAAAAAACTTGGTACTGTAAGGAACTCAACTTTTTAATATTTTGGATGCAAATGAATTCACTCATTTTCAAATAGTCAATACTCAACTTATGTTTTCTCTCTGAGTGGTGTGATTTCACTTGTCGTGCTGCGTGTGAGAAAATTGCAATTATATTTTAAACCCATATAACATGTGAGAATGGTACAAGGCTTATGTTTGGTATGTTTCTCAGAATGTAAAATTAAATCGACCTTCCAGAATAGGGCTTTCGATTGTAATTTCAATAACCCATTCTTTGTACCACTACACTAACATGAACCTAACTACAGGCAGCTACTTATTGAGTGCTTGCATGTTGAGTCGAAACGTTTCCGTGTATTTTAATCGATTTCATGAAGTTAGACACGGCCGGGATGAACAGTGATGAACGATGATAGTAAGAGATTTGCAACTTTCTGGGGAATAATTTGAAAGGGTAAACTATTGATCGGTTGGCTGTCACGAACGCATCAATGTCAAGTTGGAACTATGTTGGATGGGTGGTCGGACAAAAGACTTTTACGAAAATTTTGATGGATGTACCAGAGTGCTCTTTACGAACGGCAAATTTTGAAATGATCCAAAAATATGCGAAATAGAACGCATTTCTTCCAAAGTAACTTAGTTTGGTTGTGGTTCGAAATATAATGGCAGGGTAGCAGAAAAAGATGAAAGGGAGAAGATACCAAGGTAAAATATAACACATTCGTAATTTGCACAAATAGACAGACAGATATATAGATAGATGGATAAATAGATAGATAGATAGATAGATAGATAGTTAGATAGATGGATAGATAGATAGATAGATAGATAGATAGATAGATAGATAGATAGATAGATAGATATATAGATAGATAGTAATAGATAGATAGATAGATAATAGATAGATAGTTAGATAGATGATAGATAGATAGAAAGAAAGATAGATAGATAGATGGATAGATAGATAGATAGATAGATAGATAGATGATAGATAGATAGATTTAGATTGATGATAGATTGATAGATAGATGGATAGATAGATAGATAGATTAGTTAAGGAAATAGATAAATTAATCGATAGAATGATATCAGATAGTTAATTTCCAACGAATCATACGTACTACACTTTCCGTGATGTTGATGATAACTCTGCTCAAAATGATGAGCATGACAATGATGATAAAGTAAATGATAATTCTTCTGATTTTAATGATATCGAAAAGGACTATTTTCATGTTGATGATGATGATAATTGGTATCTCAGGTCCATATAGGCTTCATAACACTCAGTAGATTGCTATTCAGAAATTCATTCCTTTGTTCGCATAATATGATGACGTGCCGATTTTCCAAAAGAGTGAAAATTGAATATTATTTCAATGCAAACCATGAATGTTTTTAAAAACTCTGTTTCAGATATATATCATACAACGGAACTTATCACAGTTCCTACAGAATTATTTGAAAATTAATCGACGATTTCACTCAATATTCTCTGCAACACGTTTCAATAACACCACTTTGTGTTTTTCACCATTGTAATTAATGTCAACGTAAACTATTGTGGTACCGACGTCACGAATTGAGCAATCAAGATCCACCTTATTCACACATGCCTACGAACCAACAACATTTCCTTTTCAAACAAGTTTTCCCGTCTATGGAATGCTAAAAAAATACGATCGAAGTATATTAAACTGTATTCTTACCCTCAAGTCGATCCAACAATTATTTATTCAGGTTTCACAACGAAATATTGCCTAAGTAAACAAGAGTTCAGTTTGATGTTGATAAATGAGAATTGGACTATTTTGCATGAGATAATCCTCCAGATATTTTGCGCCCACCTCTCTGAAATTCAAGACACTCGTGAAGAGGATAAACATATTTGATACTCAGCCTGATTGCAAAACCCCTATTTGCTAAATCAAGTATAAACTGATTGTTCGTAACGCGGCTTAATTTGTTCTTCGGTAGCCAATAAACGAACCAAAATATACCGTATTTAATAGCCAATTAGAATTGAAGTTAAATTCAAATTTCTTCCAATTAGATTAGCTCTGTGGGAACTGATGAGCTGTCATCGGAGCAGCTGAGTGTATAAATGTGTGAACGTTCACCTAGATAGTTAAGTAATCGTTTTGTTAAATGATTTTGTTGCGTTTGCAAATGTTCACTTACAATGAAAACTGTTTGTTTCAAAATTGTATACGATTTATGTTTTCTACTGTTCGTATCCTGTATATGTACACTGCAATATGCATTTTAGTGTTTTATATCCAAATAAAAATTAGCAAGAGCAATATCAGTTTTATGTTTCTGGCAAATAGAAGCACGATACTGAAGCGTTACTCGTATCTTTTTAAATTAAAGTCACTCAGCTCACATCCTCCATTTAGTCGTTTGAGCCATTGAGCGTAACAACGAAACAGTTAACAATCGTGTTTATATTGTTCCTAATATTGCTTTATTTGCAACCCCAGTTAAGATTACACGGGATATACACAACTGGATATCAAAGAGTTATCAATCCATCACGGAGAGATAATTAAACATGATCTGCATGCATCCGTTGTGGAGATCTCGTCATGGGAAACATAGGAACTGGGCTATCAAAATCACAATTAAATGAATGGATATTTTGTACACAAACGCTCACACTATTTTTCTTCAAGCAGTCAATTTCATAAACTACGTCCAAAACTAGAGCATATTTTGGATAAATCGTCATTTAACATGCTACAAAAAATAAAATCACGTCCTCCTTTAAGTGAACAATTCCCAAAATGTTTCAGAAACGCGATTGGCTAGAAGTTTCGGCACGTTGACATTTTGCATGTTTGTTGCTTTTCGACCCCATCTCCAAAACTTTACTTGAAACCACAATCAACCCAATTCATTTAGTACATTTCATGACAACAGGAAATCTTTCCAGTCGGCTATCATGGCGCCAAGTTAATTCAGCGTTCTAGATTCGAACGGTTTCCGGTAATGTCAAATTAATTAACATGATCAGGGTAGAATGCAAGGTTATTCAAAAAGGAACAATAGAATTAATAAACTGTACAATTCTGGTGATTCGGTCTAATTATTTGGTATTCAAATATAAGGGATTTTGAAACTTGATGACCTTGAATATTTAAAATAAATTGAACTGAGATGTGATAGGTCAATTCAAATACACGGCACGTGAATTCTAATCCTATTGTTTGTACCACATAACCCGTCGTGTTATGTGTGTGTGTTGGAAATGTATGCAAATGTGAATCTTTTGAATATAAAAGCTCATTTGCATGCATCTCCATCACACACACCGCACGACCGGTTTCGAGATGTTTGCAATCATCAGGTAAGGACAGTAGGATCAGGATCCGCATGCGCTTGATAAATTTGGAAGAATGGTAAACAAGTTGCGCTTGTATGTCACTGTTGGGAAAGGTTATACGGCCAACCTGTTCAATCAGATTAGCCCCCACTAATGTGGACTGGGTTTAAACCCCATGACCATTAATACAAAAGCTCATTTGCATGCATCTCCATCACACACACACACCCCACGACCGGTTTCGTGCTGTTTGCACTCATCAGGTATGACCAGTAGGATCAGGATCCGCATGCGCTTTATCATTTGAGTTCAAAAACAGTTCACCAACCATTTTGTATATTACGAATAATAGATTTGAGTCTATTTATCATGAGCATGTAAGTGGGTATATTCGAAACAATGAAGTATTTCAAAAACAGATGAATAATATATGTGTGCACACCATAATTGCGATAGATGTTATTGAAACATAAAACTTGAGATTGACTTGGAACAAAAAGGCATTGTCAAATAAATTTCACATTTTGGATACGATTAAGACAATCGATAATACGTAGAATCAATGGAAATAGGAATACTAAAAAAACGAATGAACTTTGATAAATACTCAGTTACATTCAAATCATTCCATCACATACACAAGAAGAACGATGCAGACATTGAGAAGGTCACGTAGGGTCAGATGATGCGTGAGTTGAAATGGTAAACTGATGGGAGACAGTTGTTGAATTTTAAAGCTAATGAGGAATTATACAGGTAAATCCCAACAGTTTAAACATACACACAAAAAGCCCATGATGATTTGGGGTTGAAGAAATTGTCGATATTTTCACTCGAATACAATCTGACCGATTTTGAGCTGCCGGTACTCATCAGGTAGGGACATAGCGGATAGGATCCGCGTATTTTGAAACGAAAGAACTGGGAGAGATTTGAATGTTGAATGTAATATTAAAGAAGACCAACCCAATCAATTTGTTTAAGTACATGTTAACACAAATGTGGAATGTCTTTATCCTACGGGCTGAAGACCCACAGTCAGCTTTTATAAACATTTTAGTAATAAATTATTCAACAACCTGTTTGTGCTCTTGCATTTGTCGGTTAGCGATAATATGACTATCATTCACTGAGACAAAAAAAGTAATTACAACTTTGAATCACTTAAAGCTTAATTTTGCGGAAACTAATGAATACTAGCAATACCATGACAGAGGTATTGAATGAACCTAGCTGCATTAATTAGAGTAGATATTGAGGTGCCGCATACTCTGACCAGTTTAATCCTCTTCAAACACGTCAAATGTTTTTAAACGCTTGTTCTTCATTTTCACAGTTTATTTCAGTAAATTTAGGAAATTCACTCTTGTAAAATTTGAATTAACCCGTTTATAGCTCAGAGCAATGAAAATTGTCAATTATCACCTGAATATAAATAACTGGGAAGATTTTATCTGTTGCATTTTTGCCCCGACGTTTTCCGCAACCGAATGTCTAGAAGAAAAGAGGAACGTATCAGCCAAGGATTTCATAGCGCTAATTTCAAATTTAAATTTTCAAATTTGACGCATTTTTCACATTCACATGTGACTAATGAAACATTTATTTTGTTCTTTACTCAGGCAATCTCTTTCAAAATTTTATGATGGTTTCAGCTGGAGTCTACTGGATCATATTCTGTGTTAAAATATTTCTTCTTCTTCTGCTAATGTGTATCGCAGTCAAATATCAGCGATGTCTTTGTGTCACACAAAATGTGTGTGATACAGTCGAAAAAACCTAAATGCGATACTTGTAATGCGTGAAAGACCGGTGCCAAATTGACGTATTTAAAAAAAAATAAAACGCGGTAAACGATAAAGTTTATCAACGTCGTTTCAATCAATAAACGTGATACATCACCTAATTGCAAATGTATAACACGTTTTGATTTTTCTTGATATTTATAATTACCGTGACGCTGATATTTCGTAAATTATCAAATGAAACTACAACTTCATTCAGCTTTCTAGTAAATGTTCCACTCAAAATCAAATTTAAGTTAGCAAATGAACAAATATTAAAAGCATTTTTATGTCTAACCAATGCGTTGATTGGACAGACATTATTAAGTTACCACGTATCTAAGGCTCAGACACAATTGGCAATTTCGATACTTGTGTAAGTCGTAAGATATAGGTGCACTCACTGTGATAATAATGCGTCGGACATAGTGGGGAATTAGGGAAAACACATTGCAAAAAATGCTCACCTAGGTGAAAGTAGAATACGATGATTCTTCACAAAGTTGTCAGGCTGTTTGTTTTCATAAAATAGTGATAGCATCGTCATGTGTTGCGATACTTGGAACAATACTTCCTTGTATAAGGCTATTGTTAACTAGGATTCGCACAATTTCTTACTAATATACAATAGAGAATCACAAAATTATTCCAGGTCAAGCGTTTAAGACATCACACGTATAAAATCAATTTTATTTTAATTTATTTCAAATGTACAATACCCAATTTCTAACCGGTTATATTTAATTAAATACGAAGTTCGTATTAACTGTGAATTAAATGATTAGTTCAATATTTTAATAAATATTATTAACATATATTTTTTGCATTTTGATTATCGCAATCCCATCACATTTTGTATGTTTTAATTGATTACTAAAGGAAAAATTTAAAATAATTTAAGTTTGTTTAACTATCAATTTGAAATATTTAAATCAGATCAACACGGGTCCTCCAAATTCATCACTATGTTCTGCCTTATAATTTTAAAAATATGTGTGTCAATATATAAAAGCCGATAGTTAGGATCATGTTTGCTTTTTTAACGGAACTCATTGTGCGTAAATATTTTACAATTTATTAAAAGAAGTTTGTTCGTGAGAAACAGTTATAATAGGAGCTGATTTCTATATTCGTATTTCCTATAATTAAAGAAACATTTGAAGGTCATTCACAAACTGGACAGCTAAGTGAACGCAAATCATTTAACGAAATCGTTTTTAACGCCTGATAAATGTCTCCGCGCAAAATCTCACAATTATTTAATGTGGAGTGAAAAACCACTTTGATGAATGTGGTAATTGATCTTCCAAATAGTATGGCAATTATCAATCTGAGGGAACATTTCTTCTGATAACGGTGCATCCCATAAACCATTTAAAATGGATACGAAATGATTTATCGGGATAAAATGTTCTCATGGAATCGCTTTTATGCAGAATATATTTTCAAATGGAATAATTTATTTTCCTACTGGCCTGTATTAAAACGTGGAATAAATACCAAGTCTTTAAAGCATCTTTGCCAACAATGAATTTCTTTTTTGAGTGTGTGAATCCATGAATAAGCCAAAACAAATCTCATTATTTTTTGATGAGCTAAACAGATAATGTGTTGAGGCTGGATAGCCATGAGGAAAATGCAATACATTCTGGAATTTATATTTGTAAATCAAATCTCACAAATTTTTACTTAATTTTGTTTCTTTTCAAGTGATTATATCTATGAGGAATCTAGATTACTAGAAGAGAGATTACGCATATGAGTGGACCAAAATAATATCTTGAACGACTTCATGTATTGATCAACCATCAGCCTAAATTTATACACAAAACGCATGCATACCAATTAAACTATCAATGTTTTGGTCTTGATTTAGACTGTGAAATGGTAAAGTGTTTTAGCATGAGTTGCGCCGGCGTGCAACTGACGCCCTACAACCGAGTTTTGACCATCGTTGCAAGCGCTGCGGGAAAGATTGTTCCTCCCGAATCTGACTGTTTAGTCATTCTGAAAGCTACAGAACATGAACATTCACGCGATTGCGATGTACATCCATGGTCGACATCGACGGATGGAGGCTAACAACATATACGGTGAATAAAAGTTATTTAATTTCGCATCAGTGCCGAGCGCCAGATTGTGGAGATTTCTACACCATCCAACTTATTGACGTTTTAGATACGGGCAACAGCGTCCATCTCGACAATGGAGAAACATTTAGACGCGGAATTAAACCGTATAGCGAACGCCTGCATGCGGAGGCGGTCGAAATTGTCAATAAGGTGGATGAAGAGAAATATCCACAATCTGGCGCTTGGCACTGATGTGAAAGTAAATAGTTGTTATTCATCTTAGTTAATTAGATTTTTGTTTCTCTTCAAAAATAGCTCAACATTAGCTCCGTTATTTACGTACTTTTACGCATGTGGCCCGCTGTGTCAACTGACCTTGACCGTGTTCACTTGTATTAGATTGACGTGGATACACACTGTGAGGAAAATCGACCACTGATCCTGGTCATTCCCACGAGACGTGACACACTGTAGGCGTACTATAGGCTGTTTAGCGGTAAGGTCAAAGAAGTGGTGGTGGGTTGACTACTACTTAATCATGTTCCCTGTCCTGACTATCACCCTTGGTCTGACGAAGCTTCTGTTTCAGAAGTGAAACACGTTACCCAAAAACTACTCTAACCGATTGCAATCAAATTTCTTTGCATTATGAATACACGATTGGTCCCAAACATTTTCCAATCGATTATATGGATTAGATTGGTGTGAATGAGCTAATGATTCTGATCATGCGTACTTAAGTGAAAGGCATTTTTATTTATAATAGGCTGCTTAGGTGTGCGGGTTGAAATATTAGTGACTATCAGCCTTGGCTACTGTGCTAGAAGCGAAACGTTACCAAAAACCGTTGCAATTGTTGTTTGTACACGATTAAACCCAAACCTATTCGAATCAAAAGCTTGGATAATGTTATATGATGTCCCGTGTTTAATAAATGCCTTGACCAATTAGTGTTCTCATGTGGTGTGGGATCCGTGGGTAGACTTGATTAGCGGTCAAAAGATTGAATACATGGGATCAATAGAAAGGCAATCAATAAGTGGAGTTCAAATGACGACAAATTGACTTGGCTAACATTGTATCGAGTGTTTTAAAATGTTGTGTAATTCAAGGCAATTCAAGGTTTTCAATAGCCTAAAAAGCAACAAGTTTGAAAATAACGATAGGATGGTAACAATTGAAATTTAAATGAATACAACAAAGTAAGTAATATGATTAGGCATTATAAAAGTGTTCGAAAAACAAAAATGTTCGATTTGTAGTCATGTAAGCGAGTTGAGTTTGCAACAGTTTAAGGTGCACTGTTCCAAGTAAAGAAACATAGGAGTTAATGGGGTACCACCAGCATATATTCATGGGTCCGATATTTTCTCATATCCCTTCGCGTGAATGAACCCTGTAAAGGATGGTTTGGGGTTTGGAATATTTTGTAAAGTAAGATTAGGTCTCTTCTGATTCTTCGATAGGGAAATTCAAACAGATTCAATTAAGCTATCATTTCTTTATAAGGCTTGTTTCGGACGCTGAGAACTAGTTTTGTTTAGCGGCGATAGATTCGCAGTATAACTTCAACATCCTTCTTGAGCAACGGACACCATGACTGCACATCGTATTACATGACTGGCCTTAAGTATGTTTTCATGATGCTTGGGAATATCTTGGGCGAAAATTTCCAAAATACCCGTGTGAGTAGATTAAGTGCACATGTTTCTTTTTGAAAGGCAGTGTTCGTTTGAATTGAGGTTTTTAAACTATAGCATATTCAGACACTCACATCATTTTCTTCACTGCAGTTTTCAAGGACATGCAAACCTATAGTGTTAGTGATATCTGCTCGATTCCCCACGTTTATTAGCATACAGTTTCTTAAGTTAAATAGCAGTTTATTCTTCAACGACCAGCTGTGAAGCGTATCAAGATCTTTGTGTAATAGCAGACAGTCTCCTGGGCTACGGATGCAAATACAGAAATTTTACATCGAACAATTTCCGGTACTTTATTGACATAAACTAAAAAGAGGATCGGACCAAGAACTGAAAATTGAGGAATTCCGCTAATTGTCGCAATTGGTTTTGATAATACATAGTCGCAGCATAATTCACAGCCATCTGCACATCTATTACGAAGAAGTAGTACCGGTTAAGCACATTTCACGACTTGGGCAACCAAGAAGAGTTTTAACCAGGATCATCCGTTTGAACTTAGAATGCTTTATCGGCTGAAGTCGATATGCCAAGCGGAAAAATTTTGTTTGTTGGAATTTGCATAAAGTTGGGTGATTCTATTTCAAAGCCTATTTAAGAATAATATCGATCGTCAAAAACACAGAATTTCCCATTTCTAAGATAAAACATAAACATGATATACACCACATTTTCGTTATCAAATGTTTATTAATTTTGTTTTAAATTTTCCATAAAATGGTATCGCTGACAATTGAAGCACATTTTAAAATTTCAAATACGCGCCAAAATTTTCTATTTTAAATCATTTGTTTTACTTGAAGCTGGGAATAGTTAACAAATTCTTCCTCCTACATTTTAAATAGTATTTTAATGAGAAAAGTTCTATAGGAAAATGCGTGCTTAAATCTTCCAATCAATGAACCTCTCGTTTATGATGTAATTTTTCTCGAAGTAATTTAAGCGGGTCACGTTTTCTGAATCATCTTACTCGACCAATCAAAATATCAGCACAACTTACTGACCCACCTACGCATTTCAGACCCCACGGGGCCATCACTTAGATCTAGTATATAAATCCCAACATTAAATTTTGATGCCGTTTGTGAATAGGCTATTTGAATTTTTGGCTGTGAGACAAATATGACAGGTCAATAGTTTAGTCCTGCAACAAAAAAGCCATTTTTATCGATTTTCCGTTCAAATCGTATCCATATCAGGTTATCGAATTCTCCTATTCTGAATACAGGCTCTAAGGAACAATGTTAGATGAGGACCTGATCAGACGTAACAATAAATATAACTCAAGACACTTAATAACACTCCGTTACAAAAATAATTGATTGGACGTTATGCGTTCTGTGAGCAGAAATCGATCGTATGATGCGTATTCAAGAATTTCGATCAGGATAAAAATCGATATTCGTTTCAGTAGTATTGATCGCTCACTCAATCGATTTGAAATTGTAGCGAAAATTCAAATTTACAATTTTTGCCAATTAAAAAACGAAACAGGTTAGTGTTTTTATTCGGATTCGTAAGTGATTTTCATTTCGGGAAATTTCACCATTGTGCACTTTGGGAAAAGGGTTTCGAATTCAGTTTCGAATTTTCCGAGTTATATAACACGAGCATTAAATTTCGAAGAAAAACTTCACTCTATTTATTGTGTGAATTATATCATACTTACATATTTGCAGTAAAGAATTCGGATGAAAACAGAAGAACTTTTGATATCAAGCTAATGAATTTACACGGTAAATAATAGGTGCATCGAATTAATAAGGTCTAGTGTAATTTCTTCTCCTGGAACGTTAAAATGAATTGTTTACAAATGAGAATTTTTCCCGAATAATTCTGAATAGAAAATCAAAATCGAACTAGAACTCATCTGTATACTCGGATACAATGAGAAAACGCCTTCTGGGTATTTTATCGAGTAAATAAGCAAAATCAAATTTTATTTAATTACCTTGATGCATTTCATCAATGTAACAAGTCTTGATGTGATTTTTATCAACGCAAATTGTCAAATTTATCACCAATGAAAAAAGAATTATAATGAAATTTTGCTGTAAAAAGCTTCTATATCCAACGATAAGATATTTCGTTTCAAATCTTTATTCCTTTTTGAAAACACGATATGTAATTTGTAACTTCATTGAGACAAGGAACGCTGTTAAAAACCTCCCATCAGATCGCATGCGGTGCAAATCGCGTAATAATTTTCTTCAGCCCAGATGATCATATGAATCATTATTGATTTTCAAAAAATTACCTCATCAACCCATGCAACTCTACGAGACTTACCATAACGATAACCAAGCACCCCAGATAGCATAAACAAGAATATTGCTGTACTTAACGCGTTCATCTTTGTTACGTTGAACTTTCAATGTAGTGTCACAGTATCCAGAAATTCATCTTAATTTATATAGCACATTTTGCACCCATCGTTTTGATTGGTCAATTTTCCCACCAATCAGCGATAGGCCGGTTCAAATCACCGGCAGCTTTAAATTACGGGACCGTGCAGTGTTCGGTCGTGCAGTCCGGCGTTCGAAATTGATATTAACATTCATTTATCACGGTAACAGGTGCTTCAGTTTACCAAATCTTGTTTCTACGGAGAAAAATGGGTCATTATTACGAACGGGTTACACGGGTTCGCACTTTGGAAAGAGACGAGAGGATTTTAAAAGTTCCTTTTATATTGTCGGAAAGAATGTTCGACAGAAATTATTACCATTTCGTTGTTAGCTTCAGGGTGTAGGTGAATAGATTATTTATCACGGAAGAACATATTCAGAACATCAGACAATGTCCGAATGCGAAATGGCGAATTGGAGTTCAAAAATATTTTAGTTGCGCATTATTGTCGCTTTCATGACAATCAAGCCCATTGTTGTTTTCAAAATCTCGTTTACTCAATATCTATAATTTACTGATGTCATAAAAGTTTGTTTTATTAATTGAAAGCCTAATTTTAACTTGTGCAGTTTGATAGAAAACTTCACCCGGGGTTGAATGATGGTTATATGTTTAAACGCAAGAGTTTCAAAATGAAAACAACCTTTTGTTATAGAATTGGTGAAGCAAATTAAAGTATGTTATTAAACCTATAGATTTGCTAGTACAACAATGTGTTATGGTAATCCATTATCGTCGCATATCCTATCTATCATCTATCTATCTAATCTATCTATCTATCGATCTATCTATCTATCAATCTATCGTTCATCAAATCTATCAATCTATATATCTGTCTATCTATCTATCTATCTATGTAGCTAACATCTATATAATGGAATGTGTTTTCAAAAAGCACAAACTTGAATTGCTGAAACACTCAACATATCGAATTTTTCCGACTTAAAAATAAAAACATTTATTCATGGGGATATCGTGAAAACTAGTAAATATGTTGTAGTTGTGTATTATGGTCATACTATTTGTTGAGTGAACGAAGAACAACAACGTCGTTTTCGATATCAACCTTGTAAAGCCACTTTTGATGTTTTCGCTAAATTCAAATCATTCGTGCTGCTGTATAACCATGTTTACAAACCCCGATTTACTTCGTTCTGTATGCGACCTACATGATTAAGTCGTGTTCAGCCATGATAACCAAATCTGATTCTTTTCGCATAAATGACAAACATTTTCCATGTTCACTACCCGCGAATTTTCGGCACTTAATTTACACTTGCTAACGTTGATTTCGTTGTTGTCCCATAAATGCAAACAATGTTCAAGGTCAATTCACATTGGACATTCGACCTTGGACTTGTGATCAACGTTCCATTCCGGCCTGGTTCTGGTGGCCTCACTGTTTGGTTAAGAAAAAGCCATCGATTGACTGAACGCAACGACTGTCGTTACCGTTTTTTGTCTCCTTCATATGTATTGTGACATGTTCCTTCATATTTATAGTTGGGATAATTCAAAACAATTGAACACATATACTTCACGCTTCGGAAAATAAAATGCCATTTAGATTGAGCTTAAGATTCACATAACCGTAGACTTGCTTCATCACCTTCAACGATGAGTGATAATTTAATATTTTAATCACAGATTATGTTGCTCGCATTCACGCAAGTACACATCACTGCCTGTTGCTGCTGTCATCAAGAGAATAGGGTATGTTTAAGATCATTGAGCGTTGAAAAAGTGAAAAATGCTGAACAAGCTTGTTCAAAGTATAAAATTGTATATGATACTGGAAGTTCATGGTTTTTACGCACGATCGCATTGATATTATGAACAATTTCAATAGAGGAACGTTTGAATATAATCGAGATAATCTTGTCCTAACCGTATTTCATTTATAATCAAATGACACAACAGTTGTATGATGTTGTGAACACACAGACACCGGTGTGGAGTGGCTGTCAGCATGAATGCTCATTGTCCAATCAGAATGCAGTAGCTGTCAGTGTGTCTATCTCTGTATTGTAATTCCCATGATGATTCATATGTTTGTTGACGTGTAGTGAATACACATGTGTCGCTCTGATCTTGACTTTTCTACATGGTGACGGTTCGCCGTTAACAAATGGGACCTGTAAGATCAGGTATCGTTTGCCTTGACAAGGTGGTAAAAAGGTACACGATGGTAAACTTTCAAGCAACTGTATAATAATGATTATATTGGTGGTGTTGGTGGTATAGGGATACGCTCAATGCATTTCATTTGTCATCTATTAGTGCCTTGAGCGCTCGACCAGAGATTGTCGTGTTTCAATTGCTCAAACTAAATGTAATAAAATCCACAAGTTCGAATGGCATCACACTGGATGTGCTCAGGTTCTGCAATCGTCAGCTCTGTAGACCACTTTCCACCCTGCTTAACTACCTTCGATTAAGGGAGTGCTACCCAAATTCGGAAGTCTGGCGTGATAACACCTATGATCAAAAGAGGATGCCGATTTGACACCGAAAATTATCTTCCTGTCACACTATTACATGTTATTGGTAAGGTCATGGAACGTATAGTATCGAAAAGAATGGTTGCACAATTTAAAATGCGTAATTTTGTTTCTCCAGGGCAGCATTGAGTTTGGTCTCATCGCTCTTGTCATAGCGGATCTTCTCATAGCGTTAGACGACTAGACGAAGGAGTTGGATAGATGTTGTTGCATTCACGTCTGTTACTTAGACATTTCTAAGGCTTTTGACAGAGTCAATCACCATTTGCTTCTTCAAAAACGGATGCGTCTAGTAAAATGTGAACCACTCCTCACATGGTTGCGCGACGACATGTCAGATTTCCACACACGGAGTGCTATCCAAATGTTCAAACCACCAGCAGAGTCCCACAATGATCTGTGCAAGGCCCGCTACTAGTTCTAATATACATATACGATTTACACCCTCCCACTTTATCAAAAATAGTCCTGTTCGCGGATGACACAAAAAATTTGAACGGGAATCAGTGCTGCAGATGACTGTGAGAAACTGCAAAGGGATTTGGACAACGCGTCTTCTTGTGCGGTTATGAATGATATAACATTCAACATGCGTAAAGGCAAGATTTTGCACCTTGGCAAGAATTTTTCTTTAAAATATTTATTTGAAAGTTTGCATGGAGCTCGTTGAAGAATGACCGTGATGTGTGGGTTAGTGGAAACCTGAAGAGCATGGAGCACTGCCTGAAAATATATCGACAGGCCAAAGGATTCTTAGGTATCTTTCGAAGAATATTCGGAAGATTCTCGCTGGTAACGTTACTATGGATAATGAACCTCTACCTTTGCCCTACAAGGAGTATGCGGAAGAGGTCTGGGCTCCTTAAATGTGAAAACATGATGCTCTCTTTGATAAAATCTATCAGAAAGGAACAAAATTAGTTCTCAATGTTAAGTACACCAAAACATTGCGAAGTCGGAATCATTGTGACTTTACCCAATGTTGGATACCGCGTGATATTATTCTGAGCTATAGAATTGTGTCTACCGAAGGACATCCACCAGAACACTTGCTTGATGTGTGTGATGAGAAAGTGACACGCGGACATAACTTATACCTTCATGTCTCAAGTTTCCATATTGATTGTTAGCGCATTATTTGTCGTACGTGCTATAATTCTTTGGAACTCCCTACCCCAACATGTCGTGGACTCTCCTGGCCTGGCCATATTTGAAACGAAATTAGACATGTATTTACAAACGAACATCATTCTTGAGCGTACAATTGATATACTGTACTCCTTTTACACTGCTATATTTTTAACATATTCTTCCATACCGTAATCATAAGGTGTTGTGAAGTATTTACTTTTTAAACATGAATCCTTGAATCCTATTTAACAGGGGCTCCAATGTCTTATTTTGTTTACCATTCCCCGAAGGTTTTAAGACTCACTGAATGTAAAATTACTTTCCCCACCTGATGACGCCAAACAGCCAGAAACGAGTTCTTGGTGAGTGTAGTGCGTTTGAGCTAATCGAAAGCTTACAGCCATCATTTGGAGCAGCATGAGTGCTTTACCGGGAATCACTTTGCGAGTCTCCGATGGAATACTTACAAACGCTATCTTTATTTTGATAAGTACGCTAATACTTGTAGCACAGGGATTTGATGTTGTGCGTTATGTGATCGATAATCTGGCATTGTAGCAGTTGGACGTTTCGTCATCAAGCTAGATCATATCGTCAGCAAGTATCTTCAATTTATCACTTCATTATGATAATATTATACATTGCACTGTTTTCTCTTCCCATTCAATATTTGTCATGATTCATTGCAAGTTGGAAAAATGGATTAATTTTTGTAAAAATATTGATATGAGAGACAATGCTTGAGATTTACCCTGTCGTTTACTTAGAATCATTTATTTAAACTTTACATTACATGAAAACTCAAAACACGTATGATCGTGGTTCATTAGAGGTCTTTGCAATGGTTATCGTTATCCGAAAAACCATCAGTCGAACTAAATTCATGCACACAACAGGCAGGGGGTGCAAAAATCGTAATACGCGCGGAATTTTTACACTAAACGTGAAATCTTACAACATTTATGGGTATTCAAGCTAATTCAAGGTTTCAATTGTCTAAAAACTAACCGTAGATTACAAGTATCGAGAAAAAAAGCTCAAAGTTGTTTTGTCAATATGGAAAGTCAGTTTGTGCACTGAGATGTGAGGTTCGACTTGGCCAAGACATACTTGCCAAGTTTAACCCTGAACACGTTCAGGCTTCTAGCACAAACGATAAGGGGGAAGAGTTCAATATAAATCAAACTCTGAAGGCCAAGAACCATTGACAATTTGATCTAGAGTCGGGACTGGTTAACTTGCAGCAATGAAATCTGCTTCTTGCAAATGGAACACATGTTCAAGTGCATGATCCACTGAATGCAGAATGTTGAACAGCAGGATCAAATCACCCCTAATACGACGGTTTTGAGCTGCAATGCTATTCTTGTATGGCCTGTTTTATAGGTTTTGTAACGCGGTGAAATGTCTTGAACCACCAACTATTTCAATTATATGTGAACAAATTATACATGTGCGCTGGAAAAACCATACGGCTTCGAAAAATAGCCCTTTTTAGATGCCATCATTCAAACAAAAAATAGATATATGTTTGTTTCCAGAAAGTTGAGACAGTATGATGAAGAACAGTTGGGAAAAGATAAACATGTTGCACTTGTATGCCACGATCGGATCAGGTTGATACGACCAACCTGTTCAATCACATGTACCAAACACGTGTAGATAGGGCATTAGAAGCACGAAGGAAATGGTCAACTCGCTTGCATTTCAATCACTCATCAGGACAATAGGATCAGGATCCGCATACGCTTGAAACAGTGGAAGATTGGTATACAAGGAGCGCTTGTATGCCGCTGTTGGATGAAGTTGATACGACCAACCTGTTCAATCACATGTGTTCAAACACATGAACCAAAATGCTCATTTCCATGCATTTCCATCACACACACACACCACATGTGCGTGCACGACCTGTTCGTGCTGTTAGCATTCATCAGGTAGGGACAGTAAGATCAGGATCCGCATGCGCTTGAAATAGTGGAAGAATGATAAACAAGTAGCGCTTGTAAGCGACTGTTGGATAAGGTTGGTACGACCAACTTGTTCAATCACATGT
Organism: Atriophallophorus winterbourni; assembly: GCA_013407085.1. Classification (NCBI taxonomy): domain Eukaryota; kingdom Metazoa; phylum Platyhelminthes; class Trematoda; order Plagiorchiida; family Microphallidae; genus Atriophallophorus; species Atriophallophorus winterbourni. The sequence goes on along the minus strand of JACCGJ010010565.1, from coordinate 20,897 downwards.
GTCCAAACACATGAACCAGAATGCTCATTTCCATGCATTTCCATCACGCACACACACCCCACGACCGGTTTCGTGCTGTCTGCACTCATCAGGTAGGGACAATAAGATGAGAATTCGCGAGCGCTTGAATCAGTTGAGAATTGGTCAACAAGGTGTGAATAACTTGTTCAATCACATGTGCCCACAAATGTAAATGGTGTTTAAACTGAGTGCTTTAAATGTATCACTAAGAGGTGAAAAATAGATGAATGCATTCTCTTACCAATACATTTTGAATTTTTGTGCAATTTTTAACTTTTCTTTAAAATTAGGAATCAATGTCATCATTCAACCAACTTGTCCATCATATATTGCTCAAACGATGTATTTCATTCCGCTTCCAGTAAATCGGCGCTCAACCTAATAAATATGTTATTTGATATAACATTCAGGAGGCTGTGGTGGCCTCAGGTTAACCAAGCAGTTCTATGATAAAGTCCAGACACCGCTTCGCAATATCTTTTGCTTCCCCTCTTTTTATTTCAGATTTCATGCATTTTACCGTCTTCTATTATTCAACCATCAATTCAGAATCTGTTTGACAATTTTTTTCATTGATTTTTTAATCAGACACTAGTGCACGGCATTTCGATTTTTATCTCCAGATTTAATAAAACGAACCCCCGATGGTGGTGCATTCACAGACACACTGGAAAGGGACATTGTTCGATTCCAAAATGTACAGAAAGCAAAGTAATATAGTGTCAAATGTATACTCTTCAAGCTTATGCAATAGTCGCATACAAGCGCAACTTGTTTTGTATTCTTTTACTGTTTCAAACGCATGAGGATCCTTATAATATTTTCCCTTTCTCATGAGTGTGACCAGCATGAAACCGGTCTTCGGGTGCGTGTATGATGGAAATGCAAGCAAATGAACATTGTTGTCTGTGATTAAACAGTGACAAACAAGCACCACTTCTTGTACTTTCCGCCACTTAATGCGAATCATGAGAGTATTGCACCTACCTGATGAGTGAAGACACCACGAAACCGGTTGTGGTGTGTGTGTGTGTGCAATCAAAATACATGCAAATGACTGTTTTTATTCGAATATCACCTACGACGCAGACATCGAATATACTTTCCCTATATTCAATTACATTGCAACAATTTCGGTTGACACAGCGACCAAAGTATCGAAAATCTGGGTTTCTGTTTTACGCCGCTGTAGCGAAACGAGTTAGGTGTGTGATTTCGGCGTGTTTTCTTTCAAAATGTTACAAGAAATTTCGGTTTAGATAATAATTGACCAACACGAGCATGTGATTTATTGGTGGAACACACACAGCGAATTGACGGTAAAGTCTCTCTTCCATGCTTTAGCAACGATTTTATCATAAATGTAAAAAACATTGAAACATGATTGACCAAATGATGTGTTGCTCACATCCCCCGAAATTACACTCCACTACCTGTTTCTGGCTATTTGCCGTCATCAGTTTGAGACAGTAAGATTATGTTCCGTGAGCCTTGAAACAGTGGATAAATGGTAAACAAGGTTATACTTGAATGCCACTGTTGCATAGGGTTCGTACAACGAACCACAATGTTCAAACACAGAATCACATAGTGATTCGTGGTCAAGCACGCAAGGCTAGTATTTTTTTCAAGTATGCTAGGATTCAAGACAGGTTTATAATAGATGATTTATATGCTTCTTGATAAAGGAATGTGTGTTGATGGAGACACTGATTGTAGCCAGTGTAGTTCGACAGCTGGGTTTATTCTTTCCGAATATCGTCAGTTTGATACTAGTCTGAACGGACACGTTATTCATGAAGACGGTTTACATAGATCGACGTTTAGATGATGTAAGTTTTATGTTAAACACGTCAGCTGGAATATTTCATACCCTAAAACGAACTGACAATTAGTCGTATTACCGATTATACGCGGATTTGGCAAGTCATACGTTTACGCATTATTTTTGCAATAATCTTTTGTGACACTATTTTGGGGACAAAAAATTATACAACACATTATCTATAGACTTCTTTTCGTAAGCAATACAATGGAGTACATACCACACCCAAACACTTCTAGAAGAACATCACCAAAATAGAGAAAACGGGATTAATGTTATTGTTGTTTACGACCCTAGGATCGGAAACAATACATGGGTTCAAGCATATCGGCTAACTCTGATTTAACTGCGGAAAAAATCCTACCCAGATAAATGTACTTCCATATACCTACAATTTCGTGACCGAAGGTGATCTACAGCCTTTATCTCATAAGAAAGAAGAAAATTAAATTGGATAAGCAAAGGCTAACAGCGCGAAGGTGTCAAACTACCAAAAAGTTGCAAGTTAATCCAAAATTGGAAACCTATAATCAACAATGGCTTATTCAAAGCGAGGGGGCGAAATATTACTATAAGGAGGCAACCATTCGACAGCGAGCAGTAAGGCAGACAGTCTGGTTAAAATTGCGATCGGTCATTTAACTTGCCGGTTCATGAAACCGAAGGCTATCCAAATGTGGCTATTTAGGCTACGACCTTGGCTTTATGGCTATTGAAAATCAACCAATGAGCAAGACGCTGGGATGTTCAGGGGACTTCAATGGGTTAAATAATTAGATAACAATATTTTGGGGGTCATGTAAAGATATAAATATGTTCAAACTAATGTGTTGCTCACATCCCCCACACTTATACACCACTACCGGTTTCTGGCTGTTTGCCGTCATCGAGTGGAGACATTAAGATTAGCTTCAGTGGATAAATGGCAAACAAAGTTATAATTGAATGCCACTGTTACACGGGGTTCGTACAACGAACCACGGTGTTCTAACACAGAATCACAATGTGATTCTTAGTCAGGCACTCAAGGCGCTTATGGATGACCAAAGTCATGTCCTGCTCACATCCCCCACACTTACACACCACTTTGTGATTCTAGGTTTAAACATCGTGGTTCGTTGTACGAACCCTGTGTAACAGTTGTTATGATTCTAATAAAAGTTCGCGGTGACGTGAAATTACGCTCCGCAGTTGAATCGGGACTACTTGATTGGGTTTTGTGACTAAAATAAAAACTTTTATGAGCAAATATAGTTTGTGATGAACGATTACCTTGCTGCCTACGCCAGATTTAAAGACATCAACGAAATCCATGTTCGGAACAACCGTCTATACTACAGCATATAGTTCGCAGAAAAATAAAAATATTATATTGTACACCATAACACACAGCTACGACAATAAAATACTGATGTAACAGTGTGTATTACGGTCAGTGGGCTAAGGCTATAAAAAGATACCGGTTTCCCAATATTTAATCTTGGGTTCAGTCAAATCTGCGTCGTGGACGGCATATGAGTCACAACCACAGTTTGGTTTTGAGAGAGAGTTTTTCAATCAATATACATGAATAAGTACAAATATCGCAAAATCAATCGTGGTGTGTGTGTGATAGAAACTTTAGCAAATACTCAAATTTGTGGTAAATATTATCAGCAGAATTGCTGGGTCAGGATTATCTAATTGTGTCTTTCACGTTTTACCTTTGTTTGTAAATTATCTAATGTTACAGTGCACGTGGATGCTGATCGAACTTCCAAGTCTGATTTGTGTGCTAAAAATGCGTTCAAGATTAAAATAATTAGGCTTTGAGATGGAGAATGAAACCGCTTTGTAGGGATGAACAGTAATGATAGTTTATGTGCCGTTTTGTGCATATCGAGTGTTCAGTACCTTGTATACGGAGGGGACTTGGAAACGAAATCCTTTCCCGTATGTGTTACTTATCTGACTAACATAAAGTCGCAAACTGTGAATTCCTAATTACGTGAGAGAAACCTGAGTAAATAAAATCAAACCGAAGCAGTTGTACACACACATAAAGTAAAGAATACAGTCTACGTTCCGAGTGCAACTTTTCAATTTTTTTTCAAAACGAAATCTAGCTTGACCTCTTTATACGCAAATTAAATTAGACTAGTAAAGGGCAGCGGTTTTTTGACTTACCACATTCACGCTTCATGAGATTCTTTTTCCGAACTCAAGTTTTTCCAAATATTCCAAGACGACTTTTGAGTTTTATCGGACGATAATCGGTAATAAAATCTTAGTAAATTATTATCCAGAAACATTTCTTGTCATTTTTCCGGTTTACCAACTAATTTTGTCGCATTTGTCGCTATATTGTTTTATAATGGAAAAATTGACGGTAACGGTCTTATAACAGTGATGGTTAGTGAAACAGCTCATTTGCATGCAACTCCATCACACACACACACACACACACACCTCACGACCGGTTTCGTGCTGTTTACACTCATTAAGTAGGGATAGTAGGATCAGGATCCGCATGCGCATAAAACAGTGGAAGAGTGGTAAACAAGTTGCGCTTATATGACACTTTTAGGTAAGGTTGGTACGACCAACCTGTTCATTCACATGAGCCCCCATTCATGTTTGCTGGGTTTGAACCCATGAATAATATTAAAACAGCTCATTTGCATGCATCTCCATCACACACAACCCACGACCGGTTTCGTGCTGTTTGCACTCATCAGATAAAGACAGTAGGATCAGGTTCCGCATGCGCTTGAAACAATGGAAGAATGGTAAACAAGTTGCGCTTGTATGGTAAGGTTGCGTAAGGTTGGTACGAACATCCTGTTCAATTCCATTAGCCCCCACTCATGTAGACTGGGTTTGAACACATGACCATGAATAAGAAAGCTCATTTGCATGCTTATGTTTAGTGTTTATTCTAGTAGCATGGTGAGGACTGTAACGCCATCACGCGCATCTCAACAAATGACTTTGAATCTAGAAGTTTATGTATGAGATACAGCTAAACGCCGATAGATATTCGTCACCTTGTTGTGCTTTGATTAATAAACGTGCGTAAATGTACTTTAAATTTTTTTTCTCCAATAAACATGGACCAGTTTCCTCCTCACGAACACTTCATGGTCCTATTTCATTTTCTTTTCTCCCGTTATTTGTTGGCTATTGATGTACATCTCATATATCATACCAAACAACGTCACCAAATAATCCGCTTCTCATAGTAAGCACACACCAGTAAGCAGCACCCAGTCTGCTGGATGTTGGCGTGATCTTTCTTCAGCAGCCAGCTTAGTTAAGGATTTAGCATGCTCTGTAGTCAGGTTTTGTAAGCTCTGCCGCATAAATGAGTTGTGAATGGATAGCATTCAGCTCATGAATGTGTTTCGCGTGGATTCATGGTTTAATTTCACATAGTAAGGCATTTCCTTGAAAGAACTAGACATCATTTTTTGTATTCACGGACATTATGAGGTTGCCGAAGACATAGAAGTTCAAACAGGATTTAATAGGTCAATCCGCTTCTTTGTCTAGTAAGAACTGCAAGTACTGCTATTAGCTAGAAAACGTAGTTCACCCCGAAAGTATGCACATTCTACCGATCAGCTTGATGTTGCCGTTGGCTTCAAATGTGGTAAGAAAGAATGTAAACCTCGAATCCGTATGCATAGACTTAATGAAGGCTTTGCAGCAAGAGTTCATATTGTGCAAAACCCATAATCGACATCCATAAGACGAGAGATTAACACAATTCTTAGTGTGTGAGGATGTTTGAAATTGTATTCCAATATATATTTCCTTTCCTACACATAATGGGTTTCTCATGGCACGATCGAAAAGATCGATAATTTTAAAAACAGAAATTCATTGTAAAGTTCATTTTTGAACATGAGAATCAGGTTCAGACCCCTATTCATCTATCTCATGGAATTCCATTCGGACCTAATCGTTTTAACACAAAACATACTTCTCTACGGCGTCCGAAATTCAGGCCATTCGTGGACATGTTTTGTGCATCTCTACCGGATGTCCTTTTATTTCACTCTTAGTACCCTCTAATTGAAACAAGGAAGAACACGACCATTCGATTCCTAATGCGTTTCTCTTCAATACATAATCAGTATTCACGGAGGAACATTTTTCTTTGAAAAACAATGGAGGTTAAAATTTACAAATTTGGAACATCTATTTGCTAAGAATGAAATATTGCAATTCTTTTATGGTGCAATGAAACACCTGTAAAACGGAGTCTGGAATTTACATTCATTAATCTTGGCGAGTAATTAACCGTAACAGGAGAAATAAAATCGGATATTTTGGAACAAAGATGTACCAATTTGTAACGTTTTAAACTGGTGGAAATTTTAAACCTAAACCAGAAAAATAAAACCGTTTAACCTTGTCGAAATCGTGAATTAGCTTTAATTTGTGGCTAAATTTGAAAGTTTAAATTTAAACACGACAATGAAACATGTTGAACACATGTAGGATTTTGAATTTAGTATGTGTTTGAATTTTTAAACAATTGGGAATACTTGTTATCGTTCAAATTCGATTTGCCGAGCACTTCACAACAATTAGGTGGTTCGCAAAGTTTGACATTGGGGAATTTACATTTTGCAGGTTACACATGTATTTTATCCATCTTTTTTCAATTGTTTAACCCTTTGTCTACGGTAATTGCGATACGTATATTATGATATTTTTGTGTTATTCGGCTTAATTATGGCATAAATAAAACACACGATTAATTTTTATGGATCAGCTGCCGGACGCCGCCTGACAAGTGCACTCCGATGGTGACTGAAGGTACCGACGGGAGCTACTGAGCAATCGACTGCTTGTTTGAGGTGGTAACTAAAGTTACCGTCAGTAGAAGAAGGGTTAAGCTTATAATGCTTTTTTACCTTGCATTGTGACATGTGGTTCATGGTGTAAGTCTAAACACTGGGTTTGGTGAGTATATGTGTGTGTGCTTTAAATGCATGCATTCATATCAGTAATTCCCTTCAGTCCTCTCCGTGCCGGTTGGCACATGAGGCGAAGACAACTTCACGCCAGTGGTTCCGGTCTGTCGCTGCTTCCGTTGCCGTCTGCACCGTGAATCCTTGTGCATGTAGTTCGCGTTCCAACGTTCTGCGCCAAGTTTCCTTGGGTCGTCCCCTTTTTCGTTTACCTTGCGGATGCCAGTGCATGGCTACCTCCGTATGCAAACTGGGATCCATCCTGCAGACATGACCGAACCACGGATCTGTTGTCATCGTTTCCGTAGCAATGTAGGTTTTACGGGATAGGGTTGCTAGCCCTAAGTCCCCCTCCTCCTTTCTCAGACGGCTGGGACCGGCCTTGGCGGATAATCATGCAAATATTGAAAAATATACCATTATTGGCATAGTTGCTTACATCTACGAATTTCAAATGTGTTGATGTTTGCGCATACCAAATTGTAAAAGCTAACTTTTGTTTAATGTGTCATCAAATATTGTGTGAATTTTTAACTTAAAAGCAGCTAAAGAGTGCTTGATACCAAGCCAACATCTGTATCAATGATCTCACAAAGACATACGTGAGTTTAAAATAATATGAACGGTTTGTTAAACATAAGTTTTGACCGCTTTCCCCAAAAAAACATAGAAACATCGTGATAATTTTCGCAAAAATAAACAAAATGACAAAGCCTTAACCGTGGTGGTTGAACTTAATCTTGCAATGTAATGTGGTGCTCACATTCCCATCCCTTACACACCAATACCGGTTTCTGGCTGTTTGGAAACAGTAAGATCAGGTTCAGTGAACTTTGCATTCTTAACTTGATGATGACAAACAGACAGAAATCCGCTTTGTGTGTAAGGTTTCGAAACAAATCACATTGGAAAACTTCAAAAAATAGTATGGTACAGCTTTAGCAACACTGAGCACTTTTTACATTTACCGATGGAATTCGATTACGATAGCGTATTTCGAAATGCTGGATGTAATAGGCCGTCATTCAAGATTAGTTAAACAAGCCATGTATTTATAACGTGGCAAGAATAATCCAGTCAAGTATAACTGTGGCAGTTCAGAAACTTTCTAACTTTTACGTGGTGCCAAAGAAGAACTTATTTTTGCTACCACGCAGTTGGTAGACAACTGAAAACGGGTTATGGTGTGTAAATGTTAACCAAAAAGTACGTTGATCATCTATATTCACTGTGTTCGCTTGTAGTGGCGCCAATCTCGCATTCAGCATTTCAACAACATGGTTCTTTTGGAGAAACCCGTGAAATAATAACTTCACATTTCTACAATTAATAACTATTCCCAAAAATATTCAAAATGTAAATTTGTTTAAATTCAAATAGATCTGGGAGTATTCGTTGAAAGTATTTGATAAATGTGATAAAAGCAAAGACAAGTGAAACGGGTTTCATAAAAATGCTTGAGAATATTGCTAAATGAATGAACGATGTGAGCACCACAATACATTGGTCTTTTATATGCACCTCGAGCGCTTCGCCGGAAATCACTTAACGATTCTGTATATAGACATCGTGGTTCTTTGTTAGAACTCATATAACAGTGGCATACAAGTTTCCCTTTGTTTACCGCTTTTCCACTGTTTCAAGGCTCACTGAACCTGAACTTACTGTCTCCACCTGACGACGGCAAACAGCCAGCAACCGGTAGTGATGTGTACGGGATGGTGATGTGAGCACCAAAATTTAAATTGGCGCTGCAAAATTCAGATGATATCAGCAAACATTGGACTTCGAAGTTTAATTTATATCCAATTTGCTTCCGTTTTATTGCTCTCGCCACCTTAACTATGGTAAGCTAACCGATCATGTTTTCAAACAGGTTACTCAACTTCTGTTTGCAACCAAGCTGATTTCATTTCGCTACATCATTCATCCATCTATCGATAAAATCTTTTCAAAGATTTGAAAATAATCACATCATCTTCTAAGGACAGATTTCTAATAAATTTCACAATCAGTAACATACATTTTCCTCATTTCATAGCTACTATTGATGGAAATATTTATCAATTCTAAATTTTGGTTATATACATTGGAGCTGAAATTATAACTGAAAGATGATTCCATACAAACCATATTGAACTAAAGTGTTTGTGCTGTATCAGATACAGAAGTATTCAAGAGTATTGGATGCCATAGCTGATTTGAATCGTGATTAGGTAATCAATTTTTATTTCTTCTGGCTGTGCAAAGTTATATTGTAGATTACCTTTCTAGATATTTGTTCTAGAAATTTGTTTCTAGTTTCTATTACTTGTTTCTATTTAAACCAGAGTTATTCTTCATCCTACGATGCACTTTTCAGATTTGTAAACATGGAATGTTTGCTGCACCGCTTCTAGAAATGTAAAATAAATCCTAACTGAATCACGATTGTAAAAATGTTGCAGGCTGACATTTATTTCGATTAACTTCCTAACGATTTGATCTCGCTAGTAGACGAATTTGAATCTCATTCGGAATTGAAAATTTGGCCGACAATTCAAAGTTTTCCATAAAACTATAAAGTATATATTCTGTTTGTTCATTGTATTGTAGAAATTTGTGTAGATAGATTAATATTATTTTCTGAAATATTGTACAAATAAATAATCCACTTTCCTTATTTTTCTTTTTTTGTTATGAGTCTTTGTGAGTCAGCTGCGCTAATTTGATCCAAAATGATTTAAAAACAAATGGATCTTTCATACACTAATTCATAGAAAACGGATACTGATAGTTTTGATCTTGATTTGTTTGAGCTTATACATATCTCATTGCCGAAATGGCTGGCTTGCCGAAATGGCTGGCTTGCCGGAAGGCTGGCTTGCCGAAATACCTCCACGTGGTGCCAGCTGGGTGGGCTCGGTTCTCCGAGCTCAGCGAAAGGTTCGGCGGTGGTGTCTGAGGGTGTGGTGGGTTTTCGCCTGGCAAGCGTTCTCCCGATAAAAAGCCACAAAAATCCAATGATGACACCACGACGCGGCGGATGTGACTCGCCGCTTCAAAAGTCACTGCCCCTTGTCCTATCCAAGGACATTGTATGGTACACAGGCAAAAACTGCAGTCACCAACCTATCAACGGGGTTATCGGGCTCCGAACTGGAAATTCCCAGAAAAGGGCGTATGAACCGCTTCGTCGGTCACCGGCCACCGATAGGTGCGAACCTCTCTCGATCCACTGCCTTGTGGGCAAAGGCTCGGGGTGGGACCCCCTAAACGAAATCTCCCCTACTTCGGTGTAGGTAACCGGGTAGTATCATGCCTACGTTCAACGATACCGATGACAACGCTTTGTACCCCTTTCTCGCTTTGTACATCTCATTGTTTATGTTGAACCGCACTATATCTGTATCAGATTGTGAAAATATAATAATAATAACATTGAACGAGAGAGAAAAATTTTGAACACTATTCTCAACTTACTTTAAATTATATTCATTTGCATTGTTTTTCATCACGCACCCCACGACCGATTTCGTGCTGTTTGCACTCATCAGGTAGGGACAATAAGAGCAGGATCCGCATGGTCGTACCAGCCTTATCCAACAGTGGCATACCATTACTCCACTGTTTCAAGCACATGCGGATCCTGACCTTACTGTCCCTACCTGATGAGTGCAAGCAGCACGAAACCGGTCGTGGGGTGTGTGTGAAGGAAAAGCATGCAAATGAATATTTTGGTTCATGGTTATGGGTTTAACCCGATTAAACACGTTTTTGAACACATGTCATTAAACAGGTTGGTCGTACCAGCCTTATCCAACAGTGGCATACAAATGCTCTTCGTTTACTTTACTTTACTTTAACTTTTATGCGACTATCTCCTCCTGAAGGATGAGTCGGCTTCAATGAAAAGTCTTCGGATCAAACAACATAGTCATTGATAATGTAAGCTTTTCAAAAGATCTATTAAAATTCAACTATTCAATAGGGTTCATTTTCGAATCGTAATATAAGCCTCTCGTAATTACAATAAAAAATGGCTCATCTTATTCAAACGTTCACATTGGTGAATTCTAATGATAGAAAAATTTACGTTTTACAAATGTTTGTTAAAATAAACGAATCATTCCAAGGTAAAATCGATCAGACGTACTTCCCATTTGTATATATCTATGTTGTTACTGTCATTGGCTGAATTTCAAGTTCAATTTACCTGGGATTTCTAATTAAAAGAGGAATAATCTGGGTCTCCTGTCGTTTTATCTAGCTCGTGTTTGTTCCAATTATTAGTGACCTGAAATCAGCCAAAATTCTCTCAGCGAATAAGCTGAAATAAAAGTTGATTGGAGCCAGTAGGCATGAGATATGATAAATATTTTATTTCCAAATATTATGAAGCAGCATGCATTTTGGAAGATTCATTCCTTAAGCCTCAAACAAGTTTGTAATATTTGACGGCGCTGTTTAAGTTTTATAATTATTTCTAACACCACATAGTCTGCAAGTGATTTTGAGCATAAATCATTTTATTCAAGAATGTTAAAAGATTAGCGAGCAAATTTATCGAACCATACGCCGAACGCACCATCCAACTAGGATGATAATCCTTTGATATTTTTCAAGCAGCGTTCTTCGTATATTATTGTTTTGTTTTTAATTCGTATATTTCTACAATTCTTCGGACGAGTAGCTGGAAAACGCACAAACCTACAAACTAAATTTATAATATGGATGAATAAAAGGAGGTCCCTCGTACATTGCATTCAACGGACTACGTACTTCTTTTCTCCCAAATGTGAAAGTTAAATTTCAAGAATACATTCTGACTGTATGGATATTTTATCTTTAGAAATTGAAATCCTACCCGAAGCAGAGGATAAGGATTGCTGAAGAGCTCAAATAAAAGCGAAACTCGAGTCCAGTGCTTCCATTATGGACCGTCGTGATCAACTGTATGTATAGTTGAATGGGCTTGGCACGGATGAGTAGTCACAAAAATAAACAACATATCATCCAAACATCGCTTTGAAATTGGTAACAAATTTTGCACACGTATTGGTTTCATTCTAAATTGTATGATGCATATCTTCTCTTTCATAGGGACGACAAAAATTTTGTCTCAATTACTCTGATGTTGTAGTCAGTGGATGAAGGTGTTGCATCAAACCCTTTTGGATACGCATTTAGCTTCGTCAATGTAAACACAACTTACAAAATTAAACATATTTCGAATATTTATTCCTAAAAAAATACATCCAACTGGTAGTTGCTCATCTTCGTAGCGAACGGCGAAAATCTTTATCTATTACGCTTTAAATTAGAATACATCATTAGAGAGAAACTTGTCAAGTATCTAGAAGTCACCACTTACGTTAACTTATCTTGCAGACATCATGTCAGTTGTATATATGTTAAAGGGGATAGGTTTCGATATTGCTCTTCAAATTTTCACCCTTTTGGCTGAATACCTGAAGTGATTTCAAATGGTGTTTTCTGAAGTGGATCCTTCAATTCCGGGCGACCACATCGTGTGGGGGTGAATGACGTTTAGTCTTCAGAGACGATAACGAGCTCAGATATGCCACAGAAATCGGTTGTTGGCCCGTTGTTATTCAAGAACTTTGTGAGCAACTTTCGAGATGCTGTTGTCATCAAATGTCTTTTATTGACTGATGATTTAACACTGTGGGCCACTGTCAGTTATCGCGAGGGCCGCGAACAACTGCAACGAGCCGTTGATGACTTAGTCAGAAGAACAAATTTGTGGCCATTGCCTATAAAAGAGAGCAAGTTAGTCAACAAGCGAATAGACTCCGGTTATACTGCTTGGAAATAATTCATAAGATGCAAGCCTATTAGAGCGGGGACAGTCGCAACATATTTAGGGATTTTGTTTATGGATTTTTGAAGTCGAAGACAACGCTACCTGGATGCTGTGGATCGTTAATCCGCATATGTTTCGGACACTATTCTTAGCGCACGTTTGTCCATTGTGATATTATGGGCTACCTATTGTGGTTCCTCAGTCTAAAAGCGAACGAGATTGTTTCAAGAGGGTACAACGGAGGGGCACTAAAATGGCGTTTTGAGGATCGACGGAGATTACTTAAACTTTGCCTTTAAATCTTCGAAGGGAAAGGTACGATGTTCTCCTGAACGACAGCCTTTTTATCGGTTAGCATGGCGATGAATTCTTCAAATTGGAACTTAGATCATACATTCTGTTTTTGTCCCTGAGAAGATGAGGAAGAAATTTTAAAAACGGAATTTTCGATCAAATAATCGCTTCTAATGGTAGTCTAAAATGAAATAACTAGTCTCCCAAGGCACCCCAGATTGTATGAATTGATTTTAAAATCAACTATCAAATAATCGGCTGATTCAAACTTAATCAATCGATGTCTGAGAAAACGTTTCAAACACCCATCTAGAACTTGGTTTTACGATCCAATTCTTTCATGCGTGACAATAGTGAATTCGTAAAACGTTTGACTTCCGAAACGTGGAAAAATATTTTTTGTTTTTAAAATTTTTCATAGTTTTTCCTTGATGGAAGAAAATCCAAATTTATGTCGATCCATAAAAAATAGAAAAAAACTGTGCACAGCTAAAACCTTTCCGAATGAGGGTCAATTGCACACGTAGATGTTAGCCGGTCGGCTTATTTGCGTGTCAACTTAAACTGCAAAAAAGTTGTAAATGTCGTTGCGGACCTTTTAAAGTAAAAATTGGATCATGCATTCTGACAGCAAATATTTGACATTAAAATGCCGAAATTGTGGTTAAATGTTGAATTTGTGTGTGGGATTGAAAACCATGTATCAGTTTGAAAATTTAAATGGAAGTTTAACATTTAAATGAAACATTTTAAGCAATAATCGCATACTCGCATTTAGACTTTACAAAGGTATAACGTGCGTTGACGTTAACAGAGAGATACAGACGGTTTCTATGTGTTCCATGATCTAGGGAAACTATATCGATTGTTTCAACTTGAAGATAGGAAACAAATCAATTCCATTAAATTTTATTGATCTAAACAGCATGTAGCTTCACAAAATACGAATAATATAAGAAACAAAAACGGGATTCGCTTGCTTACAGAGCAGTTCAAGAATCAGGTCAAAATCCAAAGTGTTTTCGATTGGATGGATGACGAATTTAGATGCATGGTGTCAAGATGTACAGTCTTCTTCGATGTACGGGTTAAGGGTCAAAAAGGCATCAAGACTTGTTTTAAACAATTTCTGATTCTGTGAGTTTACAACAAAATCGTTTAGATTGTTCCAAGTTAAACGAACTCGCACGTCAAATCAATGTCGTCTACAGTTGAGTCGCAAATGAGGGACAGTTAGAATGAATGTGTGAGCTCTTGTCTTGAGAATGCCCTTTACATTAAATAATCATTGTAGAGGGTGATTTGCGGTATTCAAAATATTGTAAACCAAAATCAAATCTTTCCGGAGACGGAGACGTGGATAATCGAACAAATTCAGGGTTTTGATTCGCTCATTGTATGGTTCGGGCTCACTTTGGCGACAAGTTTGGTAGCTCGATGGTATATTCCTTGCAAAGACGCAACACATTTTCAAGCCATGGCGAAAATGCTTGGACTGCATATTCCATCATGGGTCTCATGTACGTATTTATAATGCAGGGAATTGTTTGCTTTAAGAAACTACCTAAAATTATGTGTTGCTCACATTCCCATTCCTTACACACCACTACCGGTTTCTGGCTGTTTGCCGTCGTCAGGTGGATATAGTAAGATCAGGTTCAGTGAGCCTTGAAACAGTAGATCAAAGGAAAACAAGATTGTACTTGTATGCCAAATGTTATATTGGGTTCGTACAACGAACCACGATGTTCAGACACAGAATCACAAAGTGATTCTTGGTCAAGCACTCGAGGCGCTTATGGATGACCAAAGTAATATGTTGCTCACATCCCCATCCCCACTGTTTCAAGGCTCACTTAACCTGATCTTCCACTGTTTCAAGGCTAACTGAACCTGATCTTCCACTGTTTCAAGGCTACCTGAACATGATCTTACTGTCTCCACCTGACGACGGCAAACAGCCAGAAACCGGTAGTGGGTTGTAAGGGATGGTGATGTAAACAACACATTACTTGGGTCTTTCGTAAGCGCCTCGAGTGCTTGACCAAGAATCACTTTGTGATTCTGTGTCTGAAAATAGTGGTTAGTTGTACGAACCCTATATAACAGTTGACATACAAGTATAACCTTGTTTACCTAAAATTATCTTTCCAGCAGTGACAATTTCTGTGATGATTTGCGATAGACACAGATGCAGTGGCACGACATCCGTAGGGTATTGTTAATTAACACACCCAAGTCCTCTTGTTCCATGGTTTACGAGAGGCTGTGCGTTCTGAGAAAATACTTAAACTCCACATATTTTCTGAGGTTACACATGTGACACTTTTGGAAATTGAAAATTATGCAATTTTTATGGACCAAGCGTGGAGGTTGTCCAGATCCCTGTATAGCAGTTCGGAATCTTATGGCTGATTTATCCTCGAACAAATTTTATATCGTCCGCGAACAGTACGATCTTACATTTGATGACATTCGATATATAATTGGCATACAGTGCGAAGAGGTTTGTTCTGAAGACGGATAACTGTGTCATTCCACTTGTCACGACTTCGACAAAGCACCTTCCACAAGCCGATCAGTCAGGTAATTTTCTAACTAGGCTAATAATCTGCAAGTAATACCACAACGTTCCAGCTTCTGCAAGAGAATACTGTGGTTTACGCGGTCAAATGCTTTCGGCGTACCGATGTAACATACATGGATGTTATCCCAAACATCCACTGCTCGAGTCCAATCGTCAAGGGTAAGGAGAAGGTGAGTAATGCAGGAGTATCCTTTCCTAAAACCGTGTCGCGCTCCCGAAAATAGCTTATTCTCTTAAAGGTATTTGCTCAGTTTGTTCGCCACGATCTTTCAAGCCCCTTACAGGCGAACAACAAGGTAACGGGCCTGTAATTTGCTAGCTGTAAACGCGACCCAGCATAGGCCCCACAGTTAAATGCCAGCAATCCCTAACTCACAATCGTGAATTTCAGGGTTGAGTTAAGTTTCGGTAATGGCAATTACCCGAAGGTTCTTTTGTCTCACAACTAGCTTCAAGTTCGGCTAATTTGTTAATCAAGCATTGGGCATTGGTATAGAGACATCCGAAAACAGTTTTGGTAAGTAAATATGGATGGTGTCATGTGAGAAATCAATAGGAGATAATCGTTATTGAAACGTTCAGTAGCGTATCGGTCATAGCTGTCTTTTGAGGATGGGAGTTGCAAATCGAATGATTTTTTTGAGTGAAATAGATTGTTCCATCTGGTTTCAGTCCACACTCAGGAGTCATTTGATGTGGAGTTTTCACTCTATTGCTGATTGTGTGTACCAGCTGAAGAGAATAGGGATTTATCGATCCAGGCAGGATTGAATGCAAAGTGGGAGTCATTAATATCAGTATTTCTGTAATAGATAAGGATGACATCTTCCGAGACTTTGTGTTTTCAACATTTCCATTTGGAACGTATAGTATCAACCATAGTACTCATCAGGAAGTTAATCTTTAGTAGACCTGACTCATTATCTTTGTAATTTGCTGAAGAAGGCAGCCTGTAATTATCAACGACGACGGCCTTTTAGACATAAATAGTGTCAGCCAAAAAACTCCATTGCCTGTAGTCATGTTCAGCACATTCGTTAGCCTCAGGATTGCCTGCCAACCCTGTAACTTCGTAGCTGATGAGATTGCGGTTCGATGTCTTTTTATGTCGCATCTATTGTTCCTTCGTTCGCACCATGGAATTTCAGCTTGAATACGAATATTCAGTGAATTGTTAGATCAAGGAAGGTAAGAGTTCACTATTACGTTTTCCAGGTCACGCTCATTTTCTAAATTGTGTTGTTGCAAAGTTTTACGAAACATTACTGAAAATCTGAAATTTCCAACATAAGCGGTGCCAATCTAGATTTATCGAAAAGTTTTATTTGCTAGTCTGATTTTCAAATCCGAATTAGCTTCAAAATTCGTCTACTAATGAGATTAAAACTTTGTAAATGTAATTGACATAAATTACAGCCTGTAAAATGTTTTCAATCTTGGTTCTTTGGTATTCATTGAATTTTTTTCAACTGGCGCAGCAACAATTTCAACTCATAAAATATATTAAGCGCATCAGGTTTACAAAATGCAGACTGTTGAATATTTTTGGTTTACATAGAAACACATTAAAAAAATTTAAAAACAAAAGGGTTATTTGTTTACAAAAATGAAACAAATGTGTAGCTATGAAGTATAACTTTGTTTACCACTTATCCACTGTTTTGAGGATAACTGAAACTGATCTTACGGTCTTTGCCTGATGACGACAAACAGCCAGAATCCGGTAGTGGTGTGTAAGGGATGTGGATGTGAGAAAGACATTGTATTTTTCATCCTTCATAAAGCACTTTACCAAGAATCTCTTTGTGATTCTTCGCTTGAACACATAACAGTTGAGGAATAAAAATTATGACGTCATGAAACGCTACAAAATGGATAATGAATGAAAGCAACACGAGAGTTTTCCAAAATGTGATATTTTGATGTACCGCCAACGTCGAACGATAGAAAAGTCATTTTTTAATTCAGAAAATTAAATCATTTGGAAGAATAAAGTCTGTTCATATACAAACATACCGTTTAGAACTATAGAATGTAGTTCATATGCGTTGCTGATTAAAATTTCACAGAAATGGTATAGCCGATATCATCAAAATCCCAAGCAAAAACCAGCTTATTTAATGAACTTACAATACAATTTTCTTGCCTACCACGCTCCATTTAATTTGAAAAGTTAAATATACAATCATCTTGCGAAGAAGCATACATTACGTCATTGCAATCTCTGCTGGATTATACGATATCCAGTCCTATGTAAAGCACCATAGTTGAACCCAATCGATAAACGTTCAAATATAAAAACCTCATATATTTTGATTGCGTTTGCAATCCAAGCTCTTTTGTCTTGATGAGGATAATGCTGTCTGCCTATACACAGTTCATATTCAAATTAGGATGTAGCATATTTTTCGTATTGTATAATATTAATACATATATGCAATCGTTGAAATGTTTACGCCTCTTATGAAAAAAAATTAAGTTTCAACTTCAAACCGCAAAAATTTTATTTTGTTCGAATTACTTTCTCAACTTATCAGGGTTAAATTTCAAGGTTGATTGGAAAGAGTTTTTTTGAGGTGCTAATTAGCCCAGGGAACATTTTTTACAACAAACAGAATGTTCAAGCGACGACTATTTCTGGAACGTTACAATTGTGTGTTATCTCGATGAAACTAGTTTGTTGAATTCGGTTCAATGCCAAAATTTTCTTATTCGCTGAAATTCGTTTCATCGATTCACGCGACCTTGAATTGCCAGGAAGTGGAATGTGATGAATTCTGCGATAGTATAAATTTACATATCAGTCACTACTATTTATTAGTAAGTATGTGAATCATGCGAATTCTTAGAAATTAGCAGCGTTTATAACCCGCGGAAACATGTGATCGATCAAATTAGATTTTTTGCTTTCATCGTTGAATTACATGTTAAAATATTCACGGTGATTCAAGGTTTTCAATGGTATAAAAAGCAACGAGCTTAACAACAACTATAGGATGAAACAAATTGAAATTTAAGTGTATAAACGAGATGAGAAAGTAGATTAAGCAGTATATAAGTGTTCTGAAAACGAATAATGCGATAAAATTCGTCTAAATTCGTTTTAAATTCATGTAAGATGGTGGAGGAAGTAACGGTTGAGATCAAATTTTGGCACATCACAAAAGAAGGAATCGTGAAAATGTCCGACGATAACTATATATCGAAACCACATTAACTCCATATTTAGAGTCAGATCAAGCTTTGGTTCATATGTGCACGATGAACTATGAAGAACAAACGTGATATAAGTTGAATAGTGTAATCAAATATTGAGCATGACGTTAACCTTAATAATTGTTCGAATCTTTCACATGTGAGCAAACCTGTCGGTTGACCCTGACATCATTCACCCTATGATTGGTACACAGTTCGAGGGATCAGTTCATTGTCTACGCGATTCGACATCTGTCGGTTCTTATTAAGCTGTTTAGTGACAAGGGTGTTTATGGTTCGGGGTTACAAAACAATGTTCCCTGTTCTGACCAACATAATTGATCTGATGAAGCTCCTGCGTCCAAAGCAAAACGCTACTAAAATGAGCTCTAATCGATTGTTCTAAAATATTATTTCAATACATGCATCTTGTTTTAGTTCAACAATATTATGCATCAACGAGATGGTCTGTCGAGAGTACTTACTGTATTAAATCAGGTGATCAAACTATTTCCACGAATTTGTATAAATAAAACTGTTCTCCCAATTGAAGCATTCCCTTGAGAACGTAGTTAATTTGATCGTTGCAAGAATCAGATTTGTATAAGGGGCATTATGGTAATAAAACTATTTTAATGATTAAATCTTTATTCGAAGGATGGAAATACGGATTCGAATATTTTCAAAATTTAATCGTCATCAGTAATAAATCACCATGCATTTCGAAAATAACGGAACTATCTAAAAAATTTCTTTTTTGGGAGAGCGCACATGAGGGTGTAAATGAGAAATATTGGGGGCGGGTATAGAAAAATATTCTGACAGTAATCAGATTTTTGAATGGCAAAAGTATAATTAACTTAGGGTTCCGTGTGGCATCGAGGTTGATCGCCATAATAAATTTTAGAAGGTCAATGAACAAGAACCCAGTGAACGAAATCACAATTTACAGTGAGAGATTCGGTGCAATTTGTGTCATTATAAATAATCGTAGATGAAGTAATTGTTTGTCCCACTGGTCCATGTTAACCATAGGTGTATACTCAAAGCAGAAGACACCTCAATGCTCACATATATCTTAATGAACAAACAGATCAATTCTAGTAAAACAATCACTTTTCACAGCAGTAGAAATCCCCGAATGATCAGTGTCAGTAGCAAGATGTCGTTTTGATCAATGTTTTGCAGCTAGAACTTGTATCTTCATTTACCCCCGTTAGAGGTAAAACTTAAAAAACGCGCTCTCAAAATTCTTCTTCTTGACTCGTAGAATCATTTTAATTGTATCAACCACAAATGAATGGTCGAAATCCTTATTGGAACTCTCCATAGTATCGATGTTTTTACATACGGCATGCGTATACTTATAGTACTGTGCCTACAAGATGAGTGCAAAAAGCACGAAACCGGTCGTGGAAGGAGTGGGTCTGATATAAAGGCATGCAAGTAAAATTTACGACACTTTCTAATTGTTAAATTATGGTTCAGCTAAGCGAAAATAGTTTGAACATGGTTGAGGTCGATATTCCTAAATAACTTGTAATTTGTTAATTTGTGCATTATATATGTTCAAATAACCACACAGATTATATGTTTATATTGTTCTGATTAATCCTCATGTTACTAACCCACAGTAAAACATGCAGAACGCACACCATTTTTGATAGCTTTTTGGAATTTAATTTGGTATTGCGTTTGCACCCGACGAACGGCATGCTAAATTGTAGTGAAAAAATAACTAAAATAAAATTTAAACCGATCGAATAATTTAGAAATTGAAGTATTTTCTAATAATCTCGACGTGAAACTGAATATAACACAACTGATGTTTTTACAAGGTTATACTTGTATGCCAACTGTTATATAGGGTTCGTACAACGAACCACGATGTTCAGACACGGAATCACAAAGTGATTCTTGTCAAGCACTCGAGGCGCTTATGGATGACCAAAGTAATGTGTTGCTCACATCCCCATCCCTTACACACCACTACCGGTTTCAGGCTGTTTGCCATCGTCAGGTGGAGACAGTAAGATCAGTTTCAGTGAGCCTTGAACAGTGGATTAAAGGTAAACAAGGTTATACTTGTATGCCAACTGTTATATAGGGTTCGTACAACGAACCACGATGTTTCAACACAAATCACAAGTGATTCTTGTCAAAGCACTCGAGGCCTTATGGATGACCAAAGTAATGTGTTGCTCACAT